>CAMDTW010000379.1:0-24125 GCA_945910005.1 Isoperla grammatica | reverse complement strand
AATATGCATAAAATATAGAAATTGGCTGATTTTAGTCTATCTACCACAAACTTCCAGTTTTAAGAGGAATCTTGCATACGGCCGGGATTCCTAAGGGTTTCAACCAAAGTTGACCAATCGTTGTTTTAGAGCGTTTAAGGCTCCAATAAGCACAATTTGTCCATTTTGTCACATTTCGATAACTTCTATAGAAGTTACACCCTCCGTTAAAAAATAAGAATTATAGGCTGCATTCTTCAAGAGTATAATGAAAATGCATAAATTGAGTTTTTTTGTCGTTTTTGGTTAAAATATGAATATGCATAAAATATAGAAATTGGCTGATTTTAGTCTATCTACCACTAACTTCCAGTTTTAAGAGGAATCTTGCATACGGCTGGGATTCCTAAGGGTTTCAACCAAAGTTGACAAATCGTTGTTTTAGAGCGTTTCAGGCTCTTATAAGCACAATTTGTCAATTTCGTCACCTTTCGATAACTACTTTAGAAGTTACACCAACCGTTGAAAAATAATAATGTTAGTGTGCATTCTGAATGAGTATTATGAAAATGCATAAATTGAGTTTTTTGGCGTTTTTGGTTTAAATATGCATAAAATATAGAAATTGGCTGATTTTAGTCCATCTACCACAAACTTCCAGTTTTAAGAGGAATCTTGCATACGGCTGGGATTCCTAAGGGTTTTAACCAATTTGCACAAATCGTTGTTTAAGAGCGTTTCAGGCTATAATAAGCACAATTTGTCCATTTCGTCACATTTCGATAACTTCTATAGAAGTTACACCCTCCGTCGAAAAATAAGAATAATAGGTTGCATTCTTCAAGAGTAAATGAAAATGCATTAATTGAGTTTTTTCGTCGTTTTTGGTTAAAATATGCATAAAAAATAGAAATTGGCTGATTTCAGTCTATCTACCACAAACTTCCAGTTTTAAGAGGAATCTTGCATACGGCCGGGATTCCTAAGGGTTTCAACCAAAGTTGACAAATCGTTGTTTTAGAGCGTTTCAGGCTCCAATAAGCACAATTTGTCCATTTCGTCACATTTCGATAACTACTTTAGAAGTTACACCAACAGTTAAAAATAATAATGTTAGTGTGCATTCTGAAAGAGTATTATGAAAATGCATAAATTGAGTTTTTTGGTCGTTTTTGGTTAAAATATGCATAAAATATAGAAATTGGCTGATTTTAGTCTATCTACCACAAACTTCCAGTTTTAAGAGGAATCTTGCATACGGCCGGGATTCCTAAGGGTTTCAACCAAAAATGACAAATCGTTGTTTTAGAGCGTTTCAGGCTCCAATAAGTACAATTTGTCCATTTCGTCACATTTCGATAACTTCTATAGAAGTTACACCCTCCGTTGAAAAATAAGAATTATAGGCTGCATTCTTCAAGAGTATAATGAAAATGAATAAATTGAGTTTTTTCGTCGTTTTTGGTTAAAATATGCATAAAATATAGAAATTGGCAGATTATGTCTATCTACCACAAACTTCCAGTTTTAAGAGGAATCTTGCATACGGCTGGGATTCCTAAGGGTTTCAACCAAAGTTGACAAATCGTTGTTTAAGAGCGTTTCAGGCTCCAATAAGCACAATTTGTCCATTTCGTATTATTTCGATAACTACTTTAGAAGTTACACCAACCGTTGAAAAATAATAATGTTAGTGTGCATTCTGAAAGAGTATTATGAAAATGCATAAATTGAGTTTTTTGGTCGTTTTTGGTTAAAATATGCATAAAATATAGAAATTGGCTGATTTTAGTCTATCTACCACAAACTTCCAGTTTTAAGAGGAATCTTGCATACGGCCGGGATTCCTAAGGGTTTCAACCAAAGTTGACAAATCGTTGTTTTAGAGCGTTTCAGGCTCCAATAAGCACAAATTGTCCATTTCGTCACATTTCGATAACTTCTTTAGAAGTTACACCCTCCGTTGAAAAATAAGAATTATAGGCTGCATTCTTCAAGAGTATAATGAAAAAGCATAAATTGAGTTTTTTCGTCGTTTTATGTTAAAATATGCATAAAATATAGAAATTGGCTGATTTTAGTCTATCTACCACAAACTTCCAGTTTTAAGAGGAATCTTGCATACGGCTGGGATTCCTAAGGGTTTCAACCAAATTGCACAAATCGTTGTTTTAGAGCGTTTCAGGCTCCAATAAGCACAATTTGTCCATTTCGTCACATTTCGATAACTTCTATAGAAGTTACACACTCCGTTGAAAAATGAGAATTATAGGCTGCATTCTTCAAGAGTATAATGAAAATGCAAAAATTGAGTTTTTTCGTCGTTTTTGGTTAAAATATGCATAAAATATAGAAATTGGCTTATTTTAGTCTATCTACCACAAACTTCCAGTTTCAAGAGGAATCTTGCATACGGCTGGGATTCCAAAGGGTTTCAACCAAATTGCACAAATCGTTGTTTTAGAGGGTTTCAGGCTCCAATAAGCACAATTTGTCCATTTCGTCACATTTCGATAACTTCTATAGAAGTTACACACTCCGTCGAAAAATAAGAATTATAGGTTGCATTCTTCAAGAGTATAATGAAAATGCATATATTGAGTTTTTTCGTCGTTTTTGGTTAAAATATGCATAAAAAATAGAAATTGGCTGATTTCAGTCTATCTACCACAAACTTCCAGTTTTAAGAGGAATCTTGCATATGGCTGGGATTCCTAAGGGTTTCAACCAAAGTTGACAAATCGTTGTTTAAGAGCGTTTCAGGCCCTAATAAGCATAATTTGTCCTTTTCGTCACCTTTCGATAACTACTTTAGAAGTTACACCAACCGTTGAAAAATAATAATGTTAGTGTGCATTCTGAAAGAGTATTATGAAAATGCATAAATTGAGTTTTTTTGTCGTTTTTGGTTAAAATATGCATAAAATATAGAAATTGGCTGATTTTAGTCTATCTACCACAAACTTCCAGTTTTTAGAGGAATCTTGCATACGGCTGGGATTCCTAAGGGTTTCAACCAAATTGCACAAATCGTTGTTTTAGAGCGTTTCAGGCTCCAATAAGCACAATTTGTCCATTTCGTCACATTTCGATTACTTCTATAGAAGTTACACCCTCCGTTGAAAAAAAAGAATTATAGGCTGCATTCTTCAAGAGTATAATGAAAATGCATAAATTGAGTTTTTTAGTCGTTTTTGGTTAAAATATGCATAAAAAATAGAAATTGGCTGATTTCAGTCTATCTACCACAAACTTCCAGTTTTAAGAGGAATCTTGCATACGGCCGGGATTCCTAAGGGTTTCAACCAAAGTTGACAAATCGTTGTTTTAGAGCGTTTCAGGCTCCAATAAGCACAATTTGTCCATTTCGTCACATTTCGATAACTACTTTAGAAGTTACACCAACAGTTAAAAATAATAATGTTAGTGTGCATTCTGAAAGAGTATTATGAAAATGCATAAATTGAGTCTTTTGGTCGTTTTTGGTTAAAATATGCATAAAATATAGACATTGGCTGATTTTAGTCTATCTACCACAAACTTCCAGTTTTAAGAGGAATCTTGCATACGGCCGGGATTCCTAAGGGTTTCAACCAAAGTTGACAAATCGTTGTTTCAGAGCGTTGCAGGCTCCAATAAGCACAATATGTCCATTTCGTCACATTTCGATAACTTCTATAGAAGTTACACCCTCCGTCGAAAAATAAGAATTATAGGTTGCATTCTTCAAGAGTATAATGAAAATGCATAAATTGAGTTTTTTCGTCGTTTTTGGTTTTATATGCATAAAAAATAGAAATTGGCTGATTATCAGTCTATCTACCACAAACTTCCAGTTTTAAGAGGAATCTTGCATACGGCCGGGATTCCTAAGGGTTTCAACCAAAAATGACAAATCGTTGTTTTAGAGCGTTTCAGGCTCCAATAAGTACAATTTGTCCATTTCGTCACATTTCGATAACTTCTATAGAAGTTACACCCTCCGTTGAAAAATAAGAATTATAGGCTGCATTCTTCAAGAGTATAATGAAAATGAATAAATTGAGTTTTTTCGTCGTTTTTGGTTAAAATATGCATAAAATATAGAAATTGGCAGATTATGTCTATCTACCACAAACTTCCAGTTTTAAGAGGAATCTTGCATACGGCTGGGATTCCTAAGGGTTTCAACCAAAGTTGACAAATCGTTGTTTAAGAGCGTTTCAGGCTCCAATAAGCACAATTTGTCCATTTCGTATTATTTCGATAACTACTTTAGAAGTTACACCAACCGTTGAAAAATAATAATGTTAGTGTGCATTCTGAAAGAGTATTATGAAAATGCATAAATTGAGTTTTTTGGTCGTTTTTGGTTAAAATATGCATAAAATATAGAAATTGGCTGATTTTAGTCTATCTACCACAAACTTCCAGTTTTAAGAGGAATCTTGCATACGGCCGGGATTCCTAAGGGTTTCAACCAAAGTTGACAAATCGTTGTTTTAGAGCGTTTCAGGCTCCAATAAGCACAAATTGTCCATTTCGTCACATTTCGATAACTTCTTTAGAAGTTACACCCTCCGTTGAAAAATAAGAATTATAGGCTGCATTCTTCAAGAGTATAATGAAAAAGCATAAATTGAGTTTTTTCGTCGTTTTATGTTAAAATATGCATAAAATATAGAAATTGGCTGATTTTAGTCTATCTACCACAAACTTCCAGTTTTAAGAGGAATCTTGCATACGGCTGGGATTCCTAAGGGTTTCAACCAAATTGCACAAATCGTTGTTTTAGAGCGTTTCAGGCTCCAATAAGCACAATTTGTCCATTTCGTCACATTTCGATAACTTCTATAGAAGTTACACACTCCGTTGAAAAATGAGAATTATAGGCTGCATTCTTCAAGAGTATAATGAAAATGCAAAAATTGACTTTTTTCGTCGTTTTTGGTTAAAATATGCATAAAATATAGAAATTGGCTTATTTTAGTCTATCTACCACAAACTTCCAGTTTTAAGAGGAATCTTGCATACGGCTGGGATTCCAAAGGGTTTCAACCAAATTGCACAAATCGTTGTTTTAGAGGGTTTCAGGCTCCAATAAGCACAATTTGTCCATTTCGTCACATTTCGATAACTTCTATAGAAGTTACACCCTCCGTCGAAAAATAAGAATTATAGGTTGCATTCTTCAAGAGTATAATGAAAATGCATATATTGAGTTTTTTCGTCGTTTTTGGTTAAAATATGCATAAAAAATAGAAATTGGCTGATTTCAGTCTATCTACCACAAACTTCCAGTTTTAAGAGGAATCTTGCATATGGCTGGGATTCCTAAGGTTTTCAACCAAAGTTGACAAATCGTTGTTTTAGAGCGTTTCAGGCTCCAATAAGCACAATTTGTCCATTTCGTCACCTTTCGATAACTACTTTAGAAGTTACACCAACCGTTGAAAAATAATAATGTTAGTTTGCATTCTGAAAGAGTATTATGAAAATGCATAAATTGAGTTTTTTTGGCGTTTTTGGTTTAAATTTGCATAAAATATAGAAATTGGCTGATTTTAGTCTATCTACCACAAACTTCCAGTTTTAAGAGGAATCTTGCATACGGCCGGGATTCCTAAGGGTTTCAACCAAAGTTGACAAATCGTTGTTTTTGAGCGTTTTAGGCTCCAATAAGCACAATTTGTCCATTTCGTCACATTTCGATTACTTCTATAGAAGTAACACCCTCCGTTGAAAAATAAGAATTATAGGCTGCATTTTTCAAGAGTATAATGAAAATGCATAAATTGAGTTTTTTCGTCGTTTTTGTTTAAAATATGCATAAAATATAGAAATTGGCTGATTTTAGTCTATCTACCACAAACTTCCAGTTTTAAGAGGAATCTTGCATACGGCTGGGATTCCTAAGGGTTTCAACCAAAGTTGACAAATCGTTGTTTTAGAGCGTTTCAGGCTCCAATAAGCACAAATTGTCCATTTCGTCACATTTCGATAACTTCTTTAGAAGTAACACCCTCCGTTGAAAAATAAGAATTATAGTTTTTATTCTTCAAGAGTATTATGAAAATGCATAAATTGAGGTTTTAAGTCGTTTTTGGTTAAAATATGCATAAAATATAGAAATTGGCTGATTTTAGTCTATCTACCACAAACTTCCAGTTTTAAGAGGAATCTTGCATACGGCCGGGATTCCTAAGGGTTTCAACCAAAGTTGACCAATCGTTGTTTTAGAGCGTTTAAGGCTCCAATAAGCACAATTTGTCCATTTTGTCACATTTCGATAACTTCTATAGAAGTTACACCCTCCGTTAAAAAATAAGAATTATAGGCTGCATTCTTCAAGAGTATAATGAAAATGCATAAATTGAGTTTTTTTGTCGTTTTTGGTTAAAATATGAATATGCATAAAATATAGAAATTGGCTGATTTTAGTCTATCTACCACTAACTTCCAGTTTTAAGAGGAATCTTGCATACGGCTGGGATTCCTAAGGGTTTCAACCAAAGTTGACAAATCGTTGTTTTAGAGCGTTTCAGGCTCTTATAAGCACAATTTGTCAATTTCGTCACCTTTCGATAACTACTTTAGAAGTTACACCAACCGTTGAAAAATAATAATGTTAGTGTGCATTCTGAATGAGTATTATGAAAATGCATAAATTGAGTTTTTTGGCGTTTTTGGTTTAAATATGCATAAAATATAGAAATTGGCTGATTTTAGTCCATCTACCACAAACTTCCAGTTTTAAGAGGAATCTTGCATACGGCTGGGATTCCTAAGGGTTTTAACCAATTTGCACAAATCGTTGTTTAAGAGCGTTTCAGGCTATAATAAGCACAATTTGTCCATTTCGTCACATTTCGATAACTTCTATAGAAGTTACACCCTCCGTCGAAAAATAAGAATAATAGGTTGCATTCTTCAAGAGTAAATGAAAATGCATTAATTGAGTTTTTTCGTCGTTTTTGGTTAAAATATGCATTAAAAATAGAAATTGGCTGATTTCAGTCTATCTACCACAAACTTCCAGTTTTAAGAGGAATCTTGCATACGGCCGGGATTCCTAAGGGTTTCTACCAAAGTTGACAAATCGTTGTTTTAGAGCGTTTCAGGCTCCAATAAGCACAATTTGTCCATTTCGTCACATTTCGATAACTACTTTAGAAGTTACACCAACAGTTAAAAATAATAATGTTAGTGTGCATTCTGAAAGAGTATTATGAAAATGCATAAATTGAGTTTTTTGGTCGTTTTTGGTTAAAATATGCATAAAATATAGAAATTGGCTGATTTTAGTCTATCTACCACAAACTTCCAGTTTTAAGAGGAATCTTGCATACGGCCGGGATTCCTAAGGGTTTCAACCAAAAATGACAAATCGTTGTTTTAGAGCGTTTCAGGCTCCAATAAGTACAATTTGTCCATTTCGTCACATTTCGATAACTTCTATAGAAGTTACACCCTCCGTTGAAAAATAAGAATTATAGGCTGCATTCTTCAAGAGTATAATGAAAATGAATAAATTGAGTTTTTTCGTCGTTTTTGGTTAAAATATGCATAAAATATAGAAATTGGCAGATTATGTCTATCTACCACAAACTTCCAGTTTTAAGAGGAATCTTGCATACGGCTGGGATTCCTAAGGGTTTCAACCAAAGTTGACAAATCGTTGTTTAAGAGCGTTTCAGGCTCCAATAAGCACAATTTGTCCATTTCGTATTATTTCGATAACTACTTTAGAAGTTACACCAACCGTTGAAAAATAATAATGTTAGTGTGCATTCTGAAAGAGTATTATGAAAATGCATAAATTGAGTTTTTTGGTCGTTTTTGGTTAAAATATGCATAAAATATAGAAATTGGCTGATTTTAGTCTATCTACCACAAACTTCCAGTTTTAAGAGGAATCTTGCATACGGCCGGGATTCCTAAGGGTTTCAACCAAAGTTGACAAATCGTTGTTTTAGAGCGTTTCAGGCTCCAATAAGCACAAATTGTCCATTTCGTCACATTTCGATAACTTCTTTAGAAGTTACACCCTCCGTTGAAAAATAAGAATTATAGGCTGCATTCTTCAAGAGTATAATGAAAAAGCATAAATTGAGTTTTTTCGTCGTTTTATGTTAAAATATGCATAAAATATAGAAATTGGCTGATTTTAGTCTATCTACCACAAACTTCCAGTTTTAAGAGGAATCTTGCATACGGCTGGGATTCCTAAGGGTTTCAACCAAATTGCACAAATCGTTGTTTTAGAGCGTTTCAGGCTCCAATAAGCACAATTTGTCCGTTTCGTCACATTTCGATAACTTCTATAGAAGTTACACACTCCGTTGAAAAATGAGAATTATAGGCTGCATTCTTCAAGAGTATAATGAAAATGCAAAAATTGAGTTTTTTCGTCGTTTTTGGTTAAAATATGCATAAAATATAGAAATTGGCTTATTTTAGTCTATCTACCACAAACTTCCAGTTTTAAGAGGAATCTTGCATACGGCTGGGATTCCAAAGGGTTTCAACCAAATTGCACAAATCGTTGTTTTAGAGGGTTTCAGGCTCCAATAAGCACAATTTGTCCATTTCGTCACATTTCGATAACTTCTATAGAAGTTACACCCTCCGTCGAAAAATAAGAATTATAGGTTGCATTCTTCAAGAGTATAATGAAAATGCATATATTGAGTTTTTTCGTCGTTTTTGGTTAAAATATGCATAAAAAATAGAAATTGGCTGATTTCAGTCTATCTACCACAAACTTCCAGTTTTAAGAGGAATCTTGCATATGGCTGGGATTCCTAAGGGTTTCAACCAAAGTTGACAAATCGTTGTTTAAGAGCGTTTCAGGCCCTAATAAGCATAATTTGTCCTTTTCGTCACCTTTCGATAACTACTTTAGAAGTTACACCAACCGTTGAAAAATAATAATGTTAGTGTGCATTCTGAAAGAGTATTATGAAAATGCATAAATTGAGTTTTTTTGTCGTTTTTGGTTTAAATATGCATAAAATATAGAAATTGGCTGATTTTAGTCTATCTACCACAAACTTCCAGTTTTTAGAGGAATCTTGCATACGGCTGGGATTCCTAAGGGTTTCAACCAAATTGCACAAATCGTTGTTTTAGAGCGTTTCAGGCTCCAATAAGCACAATTTGTCCATTTCGTCACATTTCGATTACTTCTATAGAAGTTACACCCTCCGTTGAAAAAAAAGAATTATAGGCTGCATTCTTCAAGAGTATAATGAAAATGCATAAATTGAGTTTTTTAGTCGTTTTTGGTTAAAATATGCATAAAAAATAGAAATTGGCTGATTTCAGTCTATCTACCACAAACTTCCAGTTTTAAGAGGAATCTTGCATACGGCCGGGATTCCTAAGGGTTTCAACCAAAGTTGACAAATCGTTGTTTTAGAGCGTTTCAGGCTCCAATAAGCACAATTTGTCCATTTCGTCACATTTCGATAACTACTTTAGAAGTTACACCAACAGTTAAAAATAATAATGTTAGTGTGCATTCTGAAAGAGTATTATGAAAATGCATAAATTGAGTCTTTTGGTCGTTTTTGGTTAAAATATGCATAAAATATAGACATTGGCTGATTTTAGTCTATCTACCACAAACTTCCAGTTTTAAGAGGAATCTTGCATACGGCCGGGATTCCTAAGGGTTTCAACCAAAGTTGACAAATCGTTGTTTCAGAGCGTTGCAGGCTCCAATAAGCACAATATGTCCATTTCGTCACATTTCGATAACTTCTATAGAAGTTACACCCTCCGTCGAAAAATAAGAATTATAGGTTGCATTCTTCAAGAGTATAATGAAAATGCATAAATTGAGTTTTTTCGTCGTTTTTGGTTTTATATGCATAAAAAATAGAAATTGGCTGATTATCAGTCTATCTACCACAAACTTCCAGTTTTAAGAGGAATCTTGCATACGGCCGGGATTCCTAAGGGTTTCAACCAAAAATGACAAATCGTTGTTTTAGAGCGTTTCAGGCTCCAATAAGTACAATTTGTCCATTTCGTCACATTTCGATAACTTCTATAGAAGTTACACCCTCCGTTGAAAAATAAGAATTATAGGCTGCATTCTTCAAGAGTATAATGAAAATGAATAAATTGAGTTTTTTCGTCGTTTTTGGTTAAAATATGCATAAAATATAGAAATTGGCAGATTATGTCTATCTACCACAAACTTCCAGTTTTAAGAGGAATCTTGCATACGGCTGGGATTCCTAAGGGTTTCAACCAAAGTTGACAAATCGTTGTTTAAGAGCGTTTCAGGCTCCAATAAGCACAATTTGTCCATTTCGTATTATTTCGATAACTACTTTAGAAGTTACACCAACCGTTGAAAAATAATAATGTTAGTGTGCATTCTGAAAGAGTATTATGAAAATGCATAAATTGAGTTTTTTGGTCGTTTTTGGTTAAAATATGCATAAAATATAGAAATTGGCTGATTTTAGTCTATCTACCACAATTTTCCAGTTTTAAGAGGAATCTTGCATACGGCCGGGATTCCTAAGGGTTTCAACCAAAGTTGACAAATCGTTGTTTTAGAGCGTTTCAGGCTCCAATAAGCACAAATTGTCCATTTCGTCACATTTCGATAACTTCTTTAGAAGTTACACCCTCCGTTGAAAAATAAGAATTATAGGCTGCATTCTTCAAGAGTATAATGAAAAAGCATAAATTGAGTTTTTTCGTCGTTTTATGTTAAAATATGCATAAAATATAGAAATTGGCTGATTTTAGTCTATCTACCACAAACTTCCAGTTTTAAGAGGAATCTTGCATACGGCTGGGATTCCTAAGGGTTTCAACCAAATTGCACAAATCGTTGTTTTAGAGCGTTTCAGGCTCCAATAAGCACAATTTGTCCATTTCGTCACATTTCGATAACTTCTATAGAAGTTACACACTCCGTTGAAAAATGAGAATTATAGGCTGCATTCTTCAAGAGTATAATGAAAATGCAAAAATTGAGTTTTTTCGTCGTTTTTGGTTAAAATATGCATAAAATATAGAAATTGGCTTATTTTAGTCTATCTACCACAAACTTCCAGTTTTAAGAGGAATCTTGCATACGGCTGGGATTCCAAAGGGTTTCAACCAAATTGCACAAATCGTTGTTTTAGAGGGTTTCAGGCTCCAATAAGCACAATTTGTCCATTTCGTCACATTTCGATAACTTCTATAGAAGTTACACCCTCCGTCGAAAAATAAGAATTATAGGTTGCATTCTTCAAGAGTATAATGAAAATGCATATATTGAGTTTTTTCGTCGTTTTTGGTTAAAATATGCATAAAAAATAGAAATTGGCTGATTTCAGTCTATCTACCACAAACTTCCAGTTTTAAGAGGAATCTTGCATATGGCTGGGATTCCTAAGGGTTTCAACCAAAGTTGACAAATCGTTGTTTAAGAGCGTTTCAGGCCCTAATAAGCATAATTTGTCCTTTTCGTCACCTTTCGATAACTACTTTAGAAGTTACACCAACCGTTGAAAAATAATAATGTTAGTGTGCATTCTGAAAGAGTATTATGAAAATGCATAAATTGAGTTTTTTTGTCGTTTTTGGTTTAAATATGCATAAAATATAGAAATTGGCTGATTTTAGTCTATCTACCACAAACTTCTAGTTTTTAGAGGAATCTTGCATTGGGCTGGGATTCCTAAGGGTTTCAACCAAATTGCACAAATCGTTGTTTTAGAGCGTTTCAGGCTCCAATAAGCACAATTTGTCCATTTCGTCACATTTCGATTACTTCTATAGAAGTTACACCCTCCGTTGAAAAAAAAGAATTATAGGCTGCATTCTTCAAGAGTATAATGAAAATGCATAAATTGAGTTTTTTAGTCGTTTTTGGTTAAAATATGCATAAAAAATAGAAATTGGCTGATTTCAGTCTATCTACCACAAACTTCCAGTTTTAAGAGGAATCTTGCATACGGCTGGGATTCCTAAGGGTTTCAACCAAAGTTGACAAATCGTTGTTCTAGAGCGTTTCAGGCTCCAATAATGACAATTTGTCCATTTCGTCACATTTCGATAACTACTTTAGAAGTTACACCAACAGTTGAAAAATAATAATGTTAGTGTGCATTCTGAAAGAGTATTATGAAAATGCATAAATTGAGTTTTTTGGTCGTTTTTGGTTAAAATATGCATAAAATATAGAAATTGGCTGATTTTAGTCTATCTACCACAAACTTCCAGTTTTAAGAGGAATCTTGCATACGGCCGGGATTCCTAAGGGTTTCAACCAAAGTTGACAAATCGTTGTTTTAGAGCGTTTTAGGCTCCAATAAGCACAATTTGTCCATTTCGTCACATTTCGATAACTTCTATAGAAGTTACACCCTCCGTTGAAAAATAAGAATTATAGGCTGCATTCTTCAAGAGTATAATGAAAATGCATAAATTGAGTTTTTTCGTCTTTTTTGGTTAAAATATGCAAAAAATATAGAAATTGGCTGATTTTAGTCTATCTACCACAAACTTCCAGTTTTGAGAGGAATCTTGCATACGGCTGGGATTCCTAAGGGTTTCAACCAAACTGCACAAATCGTTGTTTTAGAGCGTTTCAGGCTCCAATAAGCACAATTTGTCCATTTCGTCACATTTCGATAACTTCTATAGAAGTTACACCCTCCGTCGAAAATCAAGAATTATAGGTTGAAAAAAAAAACAAAAATAGAAATTGGCTGATTTCAGTCTATCTACCACAAACTACCAGTTTTAAGAGGAATCTTACATACGGCTGGGATTCCTAAGGGTTTCAACCAAAGTTGACAAATCGTTGTTCTAGAGCGTTTCAGGCTCCAATAATGACAATTTGTCCATTTCGTCACATTTCGATAACTACTTTAGAAGTTACACCAACAGTTGAAAAATAATAATGTTAGTGTGCATTCTGAAAGAGTATTATGAAAATGCATAAATTGAGTTTTTTGGTCGTTTTTGGTTAAAATATGCATAAAATATAGAAATTGGCTGATTTTAGTCTATCTACCACAAACTTCCAGTTTTTAGAGAAATCTTGCATACGGCCGGGATTCCTAAGGGTTTCAACCAAAGTTGACAAATCGTTGTTTTAGAGCGTTTCAGGCTCCAATAAGCACAATTTGTCCATTTCGTCACATTTCGATAACTACTTTAGAAGTTACACCAACCGTTGAAAAATAATAATGTTAGTGTGCATTCTGAAAGAGTATTATGAAAATGCATAAATTGAGTTTTTTGGTCGTTTTTGGTAAAAATATGCATAAAATATAGTAATTGGCTGATTTTAGTCTATCTACCACAAACTTCCAGTTTTAAGAGGAATCTTTCATACGGCCGGGATTCCTAAGGGTTTCATCCAAAGTTTACAAATCGTTGTTTTAGAGCGTTTTAGGCTCCAATAAGCACAATTTGTCCATTTCGTCACATTTCGATAACTTCTATAGAAGTTACACCCTCCGTTGAAAAATAAGAATTATAGGCTGCATACTTCAAGAGTATAATGAAAATGCATAAATTGAGTTTTTTCGTCGTTTTTGGTTAAAATATGCATAAAATATAGAAATTGGCTGATTTTAGTCTATCTACCACAAACTTCCAGTTTTAAGAGGAATCTTTCATACGGCCGGGATTCCTAAGGGTTTCAACCAAAGTTGACAAATCGTTGTTTTAGAGCGTTTTAGGCTCCAATAAGCACAATTTGTCCATTTCGTCACATTTCGATAACTTCTATAGAAGTTACACCCTCCGTTGAAAAATAAGAATTATAGGCTGCATACTTCAAGAGTATAATGAAAATGCATAAATTGAGTTTTTTCGTCGTTTTTGGTTAAAATATGCATAAAATATAGAAATTGGCTGATTTTAGTCTATCTACCACAAACTTCCAGTTTTAAGAGGAATCTTGCATACGGCTGGGATTCCTAAGGGTTTACACCAAATTGCACAAATCGTTGTTTAAGAGCGTTTCAGGCTCCAATAAGCACAATTTGTCCATTTCGTCTTATTTCGATAACTTCTATAGAAGTTACACCCTCCGTCGAAAAATAAGAATTATAGGTTGCATTCTTCAAGAGTATAATAAAAATGCATAAATTGAGTTTTTTCGTCGTTTTTGGTTAAAATATGCATAAAAAATAGAAATTGGCTGATTTCAGTCTATCTACCACAAACTTCCACTTTTAAGAGGAATCTTGCATACGGCCGGGATTCCTAAGGGTTTCAACCAAAGTTGACAAATCGTTGTTTAAGAGCGTTTCAGACTCCAATAAGCACAATTTGTCCATTTTGTCACATTTCGATAACTTCTATAGAAGTTACACCCTCCGTCGAAAAATAAGAATTATAGGTTGCATTCTTCAAGAGTATAATGAAAATGCATAAATTGAGTTTTTTCGTCGTTTTTGGTTAAAATATACATAAAAAATAGAAATTGGCTGATTTCAGTCTATCTACCACAAACTTCCAGTTTTAAGAGGAATCTTGCATACGGCTGGGATTCCTAAGGGTTTCAACCAAAGTTGACAAATCGTTGTTTTAGAGCGTTTCAGGCTCCAATAAGCACAATTTGTGCATTTCGTCACATTTCGATAACTTCCATAGTAGTTACACCCTCCGTTGAAAAATAAGAATTATAGGCTGCATTCTTCAAGAGTATAATGAAAATGCATAAATTGAGTTTTTTCGTCGTTTTTGGTTAAAATATGCTTAAAATAAAGAAATTGGCTGATTTTAGTCTATCTACCACAAACTTCCAGGTTTAAGAGGAATCTTGCATACGGCCGGGATTCCTAAGGGTTTCAACCAAAGTTGACAAATCGTTGTTTTAGAGCGTTTCAGGCTCCAATAAGCACAATTTGTCCATTTCGTCACATTTCGATAACTTCTGTAGAAGTTACACCCTCCGTCGAAAAATAAGAATTATAGGTTGCATTCTTCAAGAGTATAATGAAAATGCATAAATTGAGTTTTTTTGTCGTTTTTGGTTAAAATATGCATTAAAAAAAGAAATTGGCTGATTTCAGTCTATCTACCACAAACTTCCAGTTTTAAGAGGAATCTTGCATATGGCTGGGATTCCTAAGGGTTTCAACCAAAGTTGACAAATCGTTGTTTTAGAGCGTTTCAGGCTCCAATAAGCACAATTTGTCCATTTCGTCACCTTTCGATAACTACTTTAGAAGTTACACCAACCGTTGAAAAATAATAATGTTAGTGTGCATTCTGAAAGAGTATTATGAAAATGCATAAATTGAGTTTTTTTGGCGTTTTTGGTTTAAATTTGCATAAAATATAGAAATTGGCTGATTTTAGTCTATCTACCACAAACTTCCAGTTTTAAGAGGAATCTTGCATACGGCCGGGATTCCTAAGGGTTTCAACCAAAGTTGACAAATCGTTGTTTTTGAGCGTTTTAGGCTCCAATAAGCACAATTTGTCCATTTCGTCACATTTCGATTACTTCTATAGAAGTAACACCCTCCGTTGAAAAATAAGAATTATAGGCTGCATTCTTCAAGAGTATAATGAAAATGCATAAATTGAGTTTTTTCGTCGTTTTTGGTTAAAATATGCATAAAATATAGAAATTGGCTGATTTTAGTATATCTACCACAAACTTCCAGTTTAAAGAGGAATCTTGCATACGGCTGGGATTCCTAAGGGTTTCAACCAAATTGCACAAATCGTTGTTTTAGAGCGTTTCAGGCTCCAATAAGCACAATTTGTCCATTTCGTCACATTTCGATAACTTCTATAGAAGTTACACCCTCCGTCGAAAAATAAGAATTATAGGTTGCATTCTTCAAGAGTATAATGAAAATGCATAAATTGAGTTTTTTCGTTGTTTTTGGTTAAAATATGCATAAAATATAAAAATTGGCTGATTTCAGTCTATCTACCACAAACTTCCAGTTTTAAGAGGAATCTTGCATACGGCCGGGATTCCTAAGGGTTTCAACCAAAGTACACAAATCGTTGTTTTAGAGCGTTTCAGGCTCCAATTAGCACAATTTGTCCATTTCCGTAACACATCGATAACTTCTATAGAAGTTACACCCTCCGTTGAAAAATAAAAATTATAGGCTGCATTCTTCAAGAGTATAATGAAAATGCATAAATTGAGTTTTTTCGTCGTTTTTGGTTAAAATATGCATAAAATATAGAAATTGGCTGATTTAAGTCTATCTACCACAAACTTCCAGTTTTAAGAGGAATCTTGCATACGGCTGGGATTCCTAAGGGTTTCAACCAAATTGCACAAATCGTTTTTTAGAGCGTTTCAGGCTCCAATAAGCACAATTTGTCAATTTCGTCACATTTCGATAACTTCTATAGAAGTTACACCCTCCGTCGAAAAATAAGAATAATAGGTTGCATTCTTCAAGAGTATAATGAAAATGCATAAATTGAGTTTTTTCGTCGTTTTTGGTTAAAATATGCATAAAAAATAGAAATTGGCTGATTTCAGTCTATCTACCACAAACTTCCAGTTTTAAGAGGAATCTTGCATACGGCTGGGATTCCTAAGGGTTTCAACCAAATTGCACAAATCGTTGTTTTAGAGCGTTTCAGGCTCCAATAAGCACAATTTGTCCATTTCGTCACATTTCGATAACTTCTATAGAAGTTACACCCTCCGTCGAAAATCAAGAATTATAGGTTGAAAAAAAAAACAAAAATAGAAATTGGCTGATTTCAGTCTATCTACCACAAACTTCCAGTTTAAAGAGGAATCTTGCATATGGCTGGGATTCCTAAGGGTTTCAACCAAAGTTGACAAATCGTTGTTTTAGAGCGGTTTAGGCTCCAATAAGCACAATTTGTCCATTTCGTCACCTTTCGATAACTACTTTAGAAGTTACACCAACCGTTGAAAAATAATAATGTTAGTGTGCATTCTGAAAGAGTATTATGAAAATGCATAAATTGAGTTTTTTTGGCGTTTTTGGTTTAAATATGCATAAAATATAGAAATTGGCTCATTTTAGTCTATCTACCACAACTTTCCAGTTTTAAGAGGAATCTTGCATACGGCTGGGATTCCTAAGGGTTTCAACCAAATTGCACAAATCGTTGTTTTAGAGCGTTTCAGGCTCCAATAAGCACAATTTGTCCATTTCGTCACATTTCGATTACTTCTATAGAAGTTACACCCTCCGTTGAAAAATAAGAATTATAGGCTGCATTCTTCAAGAGTATAATGAAAATGCATAAATTGAGTTTTCTCGTCGTTTTTGGTTAAAATATGCATAAAATATAGAAATTGGCTGATTTCAGTCTATCTACCACAAACTTCCAGTTTTAAGAGGAATCTTGCATACGGCTGGGATTCCTAAGGGTTTCAACCAAAGTTGACAAATCGTTGTTTTAGAGCGTTTCAGGCTCCAATAAGCACAATGTGTCCATTTCGTCACATTTCGATAACTACTTTAGAAGTTACACCAACCGTTGAAAAATAATAATGTTAGTGTGCATTCTGAAAGAGTATTATGAAAATGCATAAATTGAGTTTTTTGGTCGTTTTTGGTAAAAATATGCATAAAATATAGTAATTGGCTGATTTTAGTCTATCTACCACAAACTTCCAGTTTTAAGAGGAATCTTTCATACGGCCGGGATTCCTAAGGGTTTCAACCAAAGTTGACAAATCGTTGTTTTAGAGCGTTTTAGGCTCCAATAAGCACAATTTGTCCATTTCGTCACATTTCGATAACTTCTATAGAAGTTACACCCTCCGTCGAAAAATAAGAATGTTAGTGTGCATTCTGAAAGAGTATAATGAAAATGCAAAAATTGAGTTTTTTCGTCGTTTTTGGTTAAAATATGCATAAAATATAGAAATTGGCTTATTTTAGTCTATCTACCACAAACTTCCAGTTTTAAGAGGAATCTTGCATACGGCTGGGATTCCAAAGGGTTTCAACCAAATTGCACAAATCGTTGTTTTAGAGGGTTTCAGGCTCCAATAAGCACAATTTGTCCATTTCGTCACATTTCGATAACTTCTATAGAAGTTACACCCTCCGTCGAAAAATAAGAATTATAGGTTGCATTCTTCAAGAGTATAATGAAAATGCATATATTGAGTTTTTTCGTCGTTTTTGGTTAAAATATGCATAAAAAATAGAAATTGGCTGATTTCAGTCTATCTACCACAAACTTCCAGTTTTAAGAGGAATCTTGCATATGGCTGGGATTCCTAAGGGTTTCAACCAAAGTTGACAAATCGTTGTTTTAGAGCGTTTCAGGCTCCAATAAGCACAATTTGTCCATTTCGTCACCTTTCGATAACTACTTTAGAAGTTACACCAACCGTTGAAAAATAATAATGTTAGTGTGCATTCTGAAAGAGTATTATGAAAATGCATAAATTGAGTTTTTTTGGCGTTTTTGGTTTAAATTTGCATAAAATATAGAAATTGGCTGATTTTAGTCTATCTACCACAAACTTCCAGTTTTAAGAGGAATCTTGCATACGGCCGGGATTCCTAAGGGTTTCAACCAAAGTTGACAAATCGTTGTTTTTGAGCGTTTTAGGCTCCAATAAGCACAATTTGTCCATTTCGTCACATTTCGATTACTTCTATAGAAGTAACACCCTCCGTTGAAAAATAAGAATTATAGGCTGCATTTTTCAAGAGTATAATGAAAATGCATAAATTGAGTTTTTTCGTCGTTTTTGGTTAGAATATGCATAAAATATAGAAATTGGCTGATTTTAGTATATCTACCACAAACTTCCAGTTTTAAGAGGAATCTTGCATACGGCTGGGATTCCTAAGGGTTTCAACCAAATTGCACAAATCGTTGTTTTAGAGCGTTTCAGGCTCCAATAAGCACAATTTGTCCATTTCGTCACATTTCGATAACTTCCATAGAAGTTACACACTCCGTCGAAAAATAAGAATTATAGGTTGCATTCTTCAAGAGTATAATGAAAATGCATAAATTGAGTTTTTTCGTTGTTTTTGGTTAAAATATGCATAAAAAATAGAAATTGGCTGATTTCAGTCTATCTACCACAAACTTCCAGTTTTAAGAGGAATCTTGCATACGGCCGGGATTCCTAAGGGTTTCAACCAAAGTTGACAAATCGTTGTTTTAGAGCGTTTCAGGCTCCAATTAGCACAATTTGTCCATTTCGTAACACATCGATAACTTCTATAGAAGTTACACCCTCCGTTGAAAAATAAAAATTATAGGCTGCATTCTTCAAGAGTATAATGAAAATGCATAAATTGAGTTTTTTCGTCGTTTTTGGTTAAAATATGCATAAAATATAGAAATTGGCTGATTTTAGTCTATCTACCACAAACTTCCAGTTTTAAGAGGAATCTTGCATACGGCTGGGATTCCTAAGGGTTTCAACCAAAGTTGACAAATCGTTGTTTTAGAGCGTTTCAGGCTCCAATAAGCACAAATTGTCCATTTCGTCACATTTCGATAACTTCTTTAGAAGTAACACCCTCCGTTGAAAAATAAGAATTATAGTTTTTATTCTTCAAGAGTATTATGAAAATGCATAAATTGAGGTTTTAAGTCGTTTTTGGTTAAAATATGCATAAAATATAGAAATTGGCTGATTTTAGTCTATCTACCACAAACTTCCAGTTTTAAGAGGAATCTTGCATACGGCCGGGATTCCTAAGGGTTTCAACCAAAGTTGACCAATCGTTGTTTTAGAGCGTTTAAGGCTCCAATAAGCACAATTTGTCCATTTTGTCACATTTCGATAACTTCTATAGAAGTTACACCCTCCGTTAAAAAATAAGAATTATAGGCTGCATTCTTCAAGAGTATAATGAAAATGCATAAATTGAGTTTTTTTGTCGTTTTTGGTTAAAATATGAATATGCATAAAATATAGAAATTGGCTGATTTTAGTCTATCTACCACTAACTTCCAGTTTTAAGAGGAATCTTGCATACGGCTGGGATTCCTAAGGGTTTCAACCAAAGTTGACAAATCGTTGTTTTAGAGCGTTTCAGGCTCTTATAAGCACAATTTGTCAATTTCGTCACCTTTCGATAACTACTTTAGAAGTTACACCAACCGTTGAAAAATAATAATGTTAGTGTGCATTCTGAATGAGTATTATGAAAATGCATAAATTGAGTTTTTTGGCGTTTTTGGTTTAAATATGCATAAAATATAGAAATTGGCTGATTTTAGTCCATCTACCACAAACTTCCAGTTTTAAGAGGAATCTTGCATACGGCTGGGATTCCTAAGGGTTTTAACCAATTTGCACAAATCGTTGTTTAAGAGCGTTTCAGGCTATAATAAGCACAATTTGTCCATTTCGTCACATTTCGATAACTTCTATAGAAGTTACACCCTCCGTCGAAAAATAAGAATAATAGGTTGCATTCTTCAAGAGTAAATGAAAATGCATTAATTGAGTTTTTTCGTCGTTTTTGGTTAAAATATGCATTAAAAATAGAAATTGGCTGATTTCAGTCTATCTACCACAAACTTCCAGTTTTAAGAGGAATCTTGCATACGGCCGGGATTCCTAAGGGTTTCAACCAAAGTTGACAAATCGTTGTTTTAGAGCGTTTCAGGCTCCAATAAGCACAATTTGTCCATTTCGTCACATTTCGATAACTACTTTAGAAGTTACACCAACAGTTAAAAATAATAATGTTAGTGTGCATTCTGAAAGAGTATTATGAAAATGCATAAATTGAGTTTTTTGGTCGTTTTTGGTTAAAATATGCATAAAATATAGAAATTGGCTGATTTTAGTCTATCTACCACAAACTTCCAGTTTTAAGAGGAATCTTGCATACGGCCGGGATTCCTAAGGGTTTCAACCAAAAATGACAAATCGTTGTTTTAGAGCGTTTCAGGCTCCAATAAGTACAATTTGTCCATTTCGTCACATTTCGATAACTTCTATAGAAGTTACACCCTCCGTTGAAAAATAAGAATTATAGGCTGCATTCTTCAAGAGTATAATGAAAATGAATAAATTGAGTTTTTTCGTCGTTTTTGGTTAAAATATGCATAAAATATAGAAATTGGCAGATTATGTCTATCTACCACAAACTTCCAGTTTTAAGAGGAATCTTGCATACGGCTGGGATTCCTAAGGGTTTCAACCAAAGTTGACAAATCGTTGTTTAAGAGCGTTTCAGGCTCCAATAAGCACAATTTGTCCATTTCGTATTATTTCGATAACTACTTTAGAAGTTACACCAACCGTTGAAAAATAATAATGTTAGTGTGCATTCTGAAAGAGTATTATGAAAATGCATAAATTGAGTTTTTTGGTCGTTTTTGGTTAAAATATGCATAAAATATAGAAATTGGCTGATTTTAGTCTATCTACCACAAACTTCCAGTTTTAAGAGGAATCTTGCATACGGCCGGGATTCCTAAGGGTTTCAACCAAAGTTGACAAATCGTTGTTTTAGAGCGTTTCAGGCTCCAATAAGCACAAATTGTCCATTTCGTCACATTTCGATAACTTCTTTAGAAGTTACACCCTCCGTTGAAAAATAAGAATTATAGGCTGCATTCTTCAAGAGTATAATGAAAAAGCATAAATTGAGTTTTTTCGTCGTTTTATGTTAAAATATGCATAAAATATAGAAATTGGCTGATTTTAGTCTATCTACCACAAACTTCCAGTTTTAAGAGGAATCTTGCATACGGCTGGGATTCCTAAGGGTTTCAACCAAATTGCACAAATCGTTGTTTTAGAGCGTTTCAGGCTCCAATAAGCACAATTTGTCCGTTTCGTCACATTTCGATAACTTCTATAGAAGTTACACACTCCGTTGAAAAATGAGAATTATAGGCTGCATTCTTCAAGAGTATAATGAAAATGCAAAAATTGAGTTTTTTCGTCGTTTTTGGTTAAAATATGCATAAAATATAGAAATTGGCTTATTTTAGTCTATCTACCACAAACTTCCAGTTTTAAGAGGAATCTTGCATACGGCTGGGATTCCAAAGGGTTTCAACCAAATTGCACAAATCGTTGTTTTAGAGGGTTTCAGGCTCCAATAAGCACAATTTGTCCATTTCGTCACATTTCGATAACTTCTATAGAAGTTACACCCTCCGTCGAAAAATAAGAATTATAGGTTGCATTCTTCAAGAGTATAATGAAAATGCATATATTGAGTTTTTTCGTCGTTTTTGGTTAAAATATGCATAAAAAATAGAAATTGGCTGATTTCAGTCTATCTACCACAAACTTCCAGTTTTAAGAGGAATCTTGCATATGGCTGGGATTCCTAAGGGTTTCAACCAAAGTTGACAAATCGTTGTTTAAGAGCGTTTCAGGCCCTAATAAGCATAATTTGTCCTTTTCGTCACCTTTCGATAACTACTTTAGAAGTTACACCAACCGTTGAAAAATAATAATGTTAGTGTGCATTCTGAAAGAGTATTATGAAAATGCATAAATTGAGTTTTTTTGTCGTTTTTGGTTTAAATATGCATAAAATATAGAAATTGGCTGATTTTAGTCTATCTACCACAAACTTCCAGTTTTTAGAGGAATCTTGCATACGGCTGGGATTCCTAAGGGTTTCAACCAAATTGCACAAATCGTTGTTTTAGAGCGTTTCAGGCTCCAATAAGCACAATTTGTCCATTTCGTCACATTTCGATTACTTCTATAGAAGTTACACCCTCCGTTGAAAAAAAAGAATTATAGGCTGCATTCTTCAAGAGTATAATGAAAATGCATAAATTGAGTTTTTTAGTCGTTTTTGGTTAAAATATGCATAAAAAATAGAAATTGGCTGATTTCAGTCTATCTACCACAAACTTCCAGTTTTAAGAGGAATCTTGCATACGGCCGGGATTCCTAAGGGTTTCAACCAAAGTTGACAAATCGTTGTTTTAGAGCGTTTCAGGCTCCAATAAGCACAATTTGTCCATTTCGTCACATTTCGATAACTACTTTAGAAGTTACACCAACAGTTAAAAATAATAATGTTAGTGTGCATTCTGAAAGAGTATTATGAAAATGCATAAATTGAGTCTTTTGGTCGTTTTTGGTTAAAATATGCATAAAATATAGACATTGGCTGATTTTAGTCTATCTACCACAAACTTCCAGTTTTAAGAGGAATCTTGCATACGGCCGGGATTCCTAAGGGTTTCAACCAAAGTTGACAAATCGTTGTTTCAGAGCGTTGCAGGCTCCAATAAGCACAATATGTCCATTTCGTCACATTTCGATAACTTCTATAGAAGTTACACCCTCCGTCGAAAAATAAGAATTATAGGTTGCATTCTTCAAGAGTATAATGAAAATGCATAAATTGAGTTTTTTCGTCGTTTTTGGTTTTATATGCATAAAAAATAGAAATTGGCTGATTATCAGTCTATCTACCACAAACTTCCAGTTTTAAGAGGAATCTTGCATACGGCCGGGATTCCTAAGGGTTTCAACCAAAAATGACAAATCGTTGTTTTAGAGCGTTTCAGGCTCCAATAAGTACAATTTGTCCATTTCGTCACATTTCGATAACTTCTATAGAAGTTACACCCTCCGTTGAAAAATAAGAATTATAGGCTGCATTCTTCAAGAGTATAATGAAAATGAATAAATTGAGTTTTTTTCGTCGTTTTTGGTTAAAATATGCATAAAATATAGAAATTGGCAGATTATGTCTATCTACCACAAACTTCCAGTTTTAAGAGGAATCTTGCATACGGCTGGGATTCCTAAGGGTTTCAACCAAAGTTGACAAATCGTTGTTTAAGAGCGTTTCAGGCTCCAATAAGCACAATTTGTCCATTTCGTATTATTTCGATAACTACTTTAGAAGTTACACCAACCGTTGAAAAATAATAATGTTAGTGTGCATTCTGAAAGAGTATTATGAAAATGCATAAATTGAGTTTTTTGGTCGTTTTTGGTTAAAATATGCATAAAATATAGAAATTGGCTGATTTTAGTCTATCTACCACAATTTTCCAGTTTTAAGAGGAATCTTGCATACGGCCGGGATTCCTAAGGGTTTCAACCAAAGTTGACAAATCGTTGTTTTAGAGCGTTTCAGGCTCCAATAAGCACAAATTGTCCATTTCGTCACATTTCATAACTTCTTTAGAAGTTACACCCTCCGTTGAAAAATAAGAATTATAGGCTGCATTCTTCAAGAGTATAATGAAAA
>CAMDTW010000378.1:0-35989 GCA_945910005.1 Isoperla grammatica | reverse complement strand
GAGCGAGCAACAATGACCGGCTCCCTAACAATGGTAGCCATGGAAACCGGTCCACACAAGTCATCTCTGGCCGTGCCTTCCTGTCTGCGAGCAGTGTTGATAGGATCACGGCTGTCTATATTATTTATGTGCGAGTCGAGATCAATATGATAAGATGAACATATCAAGAAAAGGCAAACTTGGGTGGGATTTGATTAGAGCTGGGAAGTATCGAAAACCCGTATTTGAAAAACGTGTTTGAAATACATTTTGAAATGTATTTCACATTTACTTAACTTTTAACTAACTTTTAACAATTATTTGTCAACAATCAAAGAAGAAATGAATCGTCTGACGATCAGATTGATCCAAAACCTTAGGCCCCTTGCTTGAAAACACTTGATTTTTGCCAAAACCAAAATTCGAAATTTGATTGTTAATGTTTTTCTTTTCTTGTCATGGATAGTGAAATTATATCGTAAAATGTATTTTATTTTGAGTATTTGTTTCATACAAAAATATAATGAATAAGTAGCCTATCTAAAATCCACTTTTTACCCAGCTCTGGATTTGACCGGTTGAAACCCTCGAAATAAGTCAAAGGTTGTATCAATTAATAAATCAATATGCTACATACCTACACGAGTAACAAATGTTGGGGTACAGAAGGGTTGTGGGTGGGAGGGGGGGGGGGGGGGGGGGTGTTGCCTACATTGTTTACAAGCCAGAAACCAAGGCCTACCACGCCAATTAGACGAACCAGTAGAAAGTGGTTTAAAATTGTACATGATTGTTACGGCAGTTTGTGTATACAAGTTGGTTACTATGTAAATGAACTAATCTAAACAGTAATCTGTAAATGTTTACTGTTCCAATGCAATTAATTAGTGTAAGCAATTTAAATTGTTTAGATAACATGCTGATAGTGGATACCACGGTAAATGATTCCTGAGCTCCACCACAAACAACACAACAAAGACTGTGTGTCAAATGAATCGAAAAGTAAGAGAAACCGTAATACTGGTTGTTAGTACAATAAATAATGAACCAGACAGTAACAATAGTGGGTAAATTGATGAGTAGCAAGTCGCAACAATAAATTAATACGATAAATTTTCTCCCAAAATTAATTACGCATAGACGAACGATCCTAAGGCTTATTCTTCTTAAAAATTTGACAGTAAGGGGGGGGGGGGGGGGGTGAGAAGGCTAATAATCGCCCCTATCCCGTTCAAGATATCGATTTCTCCCCACAACCCACAGCATCCCCAAGTATTAGTGCAGGGGTGGACAAAATGCGACCCACCGACCAAATTCAAATCAAACAGCCTACCATAAATTAACACATTATTGGTTATAGTTCGATTTGGTTGTGTACGTACGCGAATTCAGACGTTTTCAATTATGAAAATCAACAAGGTGGCGAAATTATATCAGTAACATGTCACAACAATTAGGGTGGCATGTTTACTTACTCGAGAAATTAATGCACAACCAAGAAAATAAGAACATACCTATTTGTGTGTGCTGGTGGCAGGATGGACACAAAAATAGTCCGTTTATTGAGAGGGCAGCCCCGTTACAATGATCTGTATAAAATGTATCCAAAGATCCTTGAATCAAACAGTTTGTTCACCCCTGTCAGTGCATTATATGTTTTTTTGGTACTCCTGGATGCCCATCGCACGCTGTTAGGCAAGGGCTCTGCCCCAGGCCCTAGAATACGCGCTAGCTCCGCAGACAATGTGGCTGGACCAGTGCGCCAAATGCAGCTCCGTACAAGAGAACCAGATCATGGATTTATAATAGTACTTCGTACTGGATAGGCAGGTGTGTAGTGGGCAGTGTACGAGATTTTGGACCACGCCCCGCAAAGCTAGTCGGCCATATTTGTTGTTTACGTGCTCCGACAGTCGTCGTGACCGCTGCATATGTTTCTCTCGTGCATATTTCAAAGGAAAATGTCCTTATTATAAGTAATATGTGACTGTGAAGTTATTGTTAACTGGTCTACACAGGTTTCAAAGTGGCCACCAGCTGAGTTCGGATAGGCCTAGGCCTACATTTACAATTATTTGGTAAATGAAGTAAATGCGTACATACCAAAGACAGTATGAAAGCATACAAGTCATTAGACACGCGTACAACTAGCCTACTTCAAGTGTGGTTTAGTGCGTGAAATGTTTTACCACCCAATCGAAGGCCTAGGGTGCTATCCCATTCCAGATTTTGTTTCCTCAAGTGCAAAGTGACGCCGGGCCGAAGGCTGAACGACAAGCCCCGGGAACTAGGCCTAGGCCTATGGGTTCTGGATAAAGAAACGGATGGCTGCATATGTGCTGCTCATTGCATGGCAGGGTAAGAAATATTGAAGTATAGTGATAAATGAATAGGTTTAGGTTAGGCCTCCTAAGCCATAGAAATTATACCAGGCCCTAGGCCTAGGCCTACCTAACCTAGGCCTCGGCTAAGCGTATCTGTCAAACAGCATAGACAAAAAAGGGCTGCAATCTGGGCTGCGTACCAACTATGACTGGCAGTGACTGAGATCCATACCAACTTGACTCGCAGTCAAGCTGCAGTCACTGCTTTTTGCGTACCAGTTTACCTCGCAGTTACCCCTCTAGTCACTGCGATGACTGGGCCGAAAAGATCCAGCTATCGCAGTCAAGGGGGGCGTAGCTATTAATTTTACCGCGAATTATGAATTTATAGACAATATTATATGGTTTAAATAGTAAGTGACATCACAACACCATATAATCTCAACTTACAGTCCAAAAGGGTTAAATTATGAATGTAATGTTGTAAGGTTAATTAGCAGATGGCAAATGTTGCTTTTATGAATGACAATTTCTGCTGTTGTCTGCTTTCGCTGTGATTGTGACTGCAGCCCGTACCAACTGCTGCGTTCACTGCGTTGATTGGGTTACCCCCACCACCAGTCACAGCCACAGTGAACGCAGTCAAAGCTGGTACGCAGCCCAAGAATTGTAGTTATCCCCTACACCTAGGGTTGTTGCCAGGTAACAATAATTGCTGTGTAAGGATTTGTTTTCTTTATGGGAAATAACACGCCTACAGAATGTAAAAGTTTGCTCTGCCTTTAGCTTTATCAGACCTGGGCTAAATGTGCTTCCTAGTTTTAGTTTGCACACCAGCCAGGTCAGTGATAGGATAGCAGCACTAGGTGATCATATAACTCGTTTACGATATAAACCGTTCATTAATCATTCTCAAGCTGTAGGCTGGTTTTTAAAGCTTCAAACCTAGATTGCATACAATTTTTGATAGAAGGTTTGGAAGGAATAGAAGGCTACATGTTCGTTGTAAACTAGGATTGTACCATTGAGTATGTTAGTTAGCCCAATGATTGTACTGTGTGGTGAATGTCAACAGCACAGGCTAACAAAAAATTCTACATCAGTGTAGTTCACAACATGTCGGATTTAGACGAGTTTGTGCAAAATGACAGGATCAGGTTTACTCCAATCAATAAAATATAAGCTCATATTTAAGTTTATGTTTATTTTAAATATTTGCAAAACTTAATAGTTTAAAAAATGTATCTAGGTAGATCTCTAACCTATTCTTATGTTACAGGTAGAATGTAAGAAAGCTTAAGAAATACAACTTTGCTAGACATACACACCATGAAGGTGGCATCAATAAATGTAAACGAGCCACTCGTTTATAATGTAGAGCCGACACCAATTGAAGGAAACCATAGAAAATACAAAGTTATTTGAAGCAAAAATAAAGAAAATAGTACCCACTGCAGTATATTTTGCTCTAACACTAGACAGCGATTCTGATTCGGGAGAATCTACTCCGTCACGAGAAAATGCTGATAGGCCTTATATGAAGATTGTATTATGTATATGTAATATATGACATATAATATACCAAAATGCTATGTCTTTATTTAATAAGCTGAGACGAAGTTTGGTTGAAATGATTATTATCTGGTCTTTAATCTTGACTGAATGAAAATTGGCCATAAATGGGGCTACATATGAAACTAAAGTCTGAAATAATTCATATGAAACAAGGCTAGTATAAAAGTGAACCAAATTGTCTGACATCTGGTGTGCTTTCTAACAGTTTTCGTTAATTATTTAAGTCAGGTAATTGTTTTCTTCTTGACGTTTTTGTACGTCTGCTAACAGCTCTTTGTTTCGGTTTTCGAGGAAATTATTCCTAGCTCAGTCAGTGGATCACCCCTATCCACAGCAGTCATGGTTCCTAAAAAAAAGAACATGATTACAATTACAACTTTAGATGAATAAGATGGATTTTAATTAAAAATGAATTACTTAAAGCATGGGTATCTACATTTAACGTACCGTAGGTATGTACATATTAATTTTTTAGTAGGCCTATAGAAAAATAAATTTTTGAGTTGTTAGTTACTGATAAATGATAATTTAGTCAATATAGGCCCTACAATCATTGAGTATGCTACAATTCTGTATCATGTACTGAATAAAACAATTTTATTTGAGTAGCACTTGCACTATTTTAATATCTATGACTTACCCTGAGTAGTGAATGGTTCCTCTGTAGGTATAATCATTAATTCACCAGGATGTTGATTCACTGGGAGTTCGGCCTGGTAGTGGCCATCAACCTCTGGCTGGTTAAGAATGGTTGGAGCTGAACCAGGCCTGGGGGTTAAATAAATAAATAAATACCTAAATAAATAAATATATAAATAAATAAATAAATAATACTAATGAATGTAATTAGGCCTATATGTATTCTTGTATGTGTGAGAATAAAATGGAATGTATTATTATTAGGCCTATATTATTAAAGGCCTAATAATAAAGCTAAATGGTAGGTCAAAAATGTTATTATGTGTGTACACTGGCTACCAACCAAAGATCATACCAGTTCTGAATCTGATGGAAGATTGATCTCTCTTATTATGAAAAAGTAGGCCTAATCACTGAGTGTGATTTGGCTACCTACTGTAAGTTTTGTACTGAAAATAACTTACCATCAGTGTTGATGTGAATCTTTTGACCGGCAGTAAAATGTCATCTTTTAAGCGGAACTTGTGGCATGTAGACCAAGAGTCTTCTATATTCTTGCATTTTAGTAGAGATGTTGCCTGAACACACCAATCATCCAGAGCTTGTGATGAATCTTCAGAAGCAGCTACAGCTACTTTGAAGTGAAGAGATGTAATTTCCAATAAAATATTTTTTATTTCCAATTCCATGTCTGAGTTGGCTGAAATATAAATACATACATATTATTGTTTGGACCTTATCATTGACCTATCAACAAGTTTAAAGCCTAGTTGAACTACCGGTATCTATAATTTGAAAATATTTGTGTATCTATTGATTAAGCAATCTACAACAAAAACCATTATTACTGTACAATGTAAAAATGTGTATGGCCTAAGAAGTGACTATTGATTACAGTAGGCTGTCTCTCACAATCCATTAATGTCCATGCACAGAACTATTATAACTTGTTGATCATTTCAAGTTAAATTACAATGCATAGCCATGGCTACTACATGAACATGGAAATTGTATCTAGCCAGCATGTTGTGATTGCTACTCGAGAACATTACCTAGTGCTTAGTATGCCTAGGCAAGAAAACCTTTTCCTAGTTATGGAACTATGGCAATCGAGAACATCAGTTCAAACATGTTACATAATACAGGCAAATGTACTTTGCAAGTCTTGCAACATTGACCGAACTAATACCCTATAGTGTATGACGGTATGTGGTTATTAATTACAAGAATAGGTCCAGTCTAAGCTTGAGTATTCTGTCAAAAGAAGTAGGTAGGGCCTACTGCCGAGACCATTGCTACAGAGGGTAGCGATGGCCTTGCTGCTAGACCCTAAACAGTTGATTACATAGGCCTATGTGCATTATCTAATATCACACAATACCATGGTGCATGGGTGACGCTTATGATACAATTGGCATTAACTTATTGCCAATAATTTCTAGAGTCCCTAGGTCCTGCAAATGCAAACGGACTAGGCCTAGCCTAGCCCATGTTGAATGCATAATTGGCAGGCCTACTAGGCCTAAGCTATTTGACATGGTGTTATGTATAAATGTTGTATACAAAGAGTTGTCACACACCATGTTACAATAATATCAAGATGAGCTAAGTGTATAGGACCTAGGCTTAGCGAAGTTGGATGCATGGATAGTGATAGTGAATGCTGTTGTCAATCTTAACCTTGTCTACTCTTAGGCCTAGCCCAGATTGGATGTATGATTGATGCTGTTGGCTTGAGTTCATTTACCCCATATCAATATTTTCAAGATATTGGCCTAGATCAAAGCGTAGGCCTAGACTAGGAAAGGTGAGTGCTAGGGGCCTCGGCCCTAGGCCCTAGTTGATGGTACGTGACCAATTGCCAATATTTTCTACATAGCTGTGACCTTACCAATTCTCAGGACTAGCCAGGATTTAATTACAATGTTGTGATTCAACTCCATCTTTCACTGGTACCTAGGCCTACGCCGTACCGGTAAAATACCTGGGCTAGGCTGTACAGGTCTAGGGCTAGTAGGCCTAGGCCTAGCCCATGACAATAAGCCCTCGCCTACTCCATAGCCCACTACGACTGCTTTTCTTCTAGACAACCTAAATTAAGTACTAGGTAATTAGGCCTAGTAGTTAAATAACCATTCAATCTACTTACCTAACGAGTTTCTTATTGTCAGTCTTGGTGTAAAGTATTTAACAAATGTAGGAAGCCTGTGTAGCGCATAGCATGTAGGCCTATGCGGCCTACTGAAGTTTCTTCACAATTCGTAAACAACAAATATGGCGGCCATTTCCGGAACAACAATCGTGGACGGCCCCTCCCATTAGAGCTAGATCTCCTCCTCCAATATAACTCCATGACCAGATATCGGCATTAGTGTGCACATCAGTCTGATAAGGGGGCGTGGCCAAGCCAGGCCAGTGGCGGTTCTGTTTTTCCTGCGCCCGTTTCACAGACAACTTCAAAGAGCTTAGAAACGTTACACGCACCTCACTGCCTGTCATATATACTGACTGAATGACTTTGTCTCGCGGTTTTGACAGCCCCCCCCCCCCCCTACGCAATGTCATGTGGGCGATCTATTTTTAAATTACTCGTGATACCAAAAACCTTTACACATTCTAAAATTAGGGGACAGAAGATGATGAATAGATGTGATGTGATTTGGGTGAGAGTGCTGGACACAGAAGCTGAATGACAAGATAGTCGTATTCGACCCGGGGTAACTCGGTCAGTTGTAACAGGCGACGGAATGGTGTCCTCCAAATTCCCCTTCCCACCCATTAACCCCTTTGAATCTAGTTTGTTTTCGCCCCTTTCCTCCAATTTCCTCCGACGTCGTTCTATGGCCTAGTTGTCGAGTACGTCGTTAAAACGCCAAATTATAATATATATGGAGATGCCACCACTTTCCAGAACTCTAGAACTCTACTTGATGCTCCCGTCTGATTTGACGGTGTCGACATAATAATTATTGTGCTTTGTTGGTAGGTTCTTCGGGAAATTATTTAATTAATTGTTATTTCACATCGAACTGTTAAGTTCTGTGTAGCTAAAACTGATGCTAAATAACGAAATGCGGTCAATCGAATTGATTTCGTTTTGTTTCCCTTAAAAAATATGAATTTGTGTAATATGAAATTATTCGACTGATCATTCCGCCACCCTGAGTGTCCAGTATTCTAGTACCATGACGTCATATTGCACACGACGATACAACAAGAGTGTTCTCTTACCAATAAGTATTTATTGAGGCACAAGTTCAACGGGCGATGATGTAAGCACTCTCCATAGAACATTACATTACATTGTAATTAAGGTCTATTTGATCTCCGCCTAGCGGAGGCTCGTCAAACTCCCAAGCTAGGTCGTAGCAAGGGAACCAAAATCGCAATTTTGTATCCCACTAAAACAACTGTTATAACAATTAAATATGCATTATAGATCATGTAATACAATGCTTAAAACACGTAAAAGAGACATTTTGATAGAATACAGTGATTGTAGGTCTTGTTCGACGAACCTTCGCTAGGCGGAGATCAAGTTGACATTGCATTACGTCTCTCAGGGTGGCTGCGGCGTTGTTGTGCGTCACGCATCGGCATACCAACCAACCAATGAGGAATGTGCAAAATAGCTCATCTCCATCCGTGACATTCAGTATATACACGTAAGGTGATTGCAAGGAATGTAATGAATGTAGATAATAAATCGTCTGGCTTCATTCAGCGAAGCCTATCGTGAGAGAAACAAGTGTTCACTACACCGGCATCAAACCCGATGCCGGCATGTAGCGTACTCCCATCAATATTTCACCAACAAAGTAGTACCTAACGACTTTCCTCATTGATGGTACTACTCGTTAAAAAAAAAAAAAAAAAACATTTTTTTAAAAGCGTGCGTTCCAGTAACTTTGTTTAACTATTGTTTTCCTTGTGTACAGTACAGCTATGTGATTATACTCTTTTGAATATTAAACAAACTTCTGATAAACCTTGGTTCTTGTTTTTTTTTTATTGTCATGCTCTATTGTAATTTAATTCTTATTTACCTGACAACGCAATTTTATTGCGGATCTGTAAATTGTTAATTATTATATCTATATTGATTAGGCTAAAGAGAGTATGGGCATGCCCATAACCCTACACTGGCCATCCTGTCCTTTCATGGGACAGGAAAACAAAAAAAAACAAAAAATCTATATTGATGATTTTATGTTTGGATGGTCACGCCTATTGGCATAAAATGCTGTAGTGTCCATTTGATAAATCAGTTCCTATAACAACGAAACTATTTCACCACCGACAATCCTCGCATGTTATAGTCCCGATAAGCCTCAATGCGTAACACATCGGCAACGTATTAAATCCGATGACAGGTTTTAAAAATAGTTGACCATGAGACCATGACTCATTGGTAGCCAAATGGTTCTGTGCGCACAGTTCCCACTTAGGGGGGCGTGACACTTGTGACACCTCGCAGCTTTGTTATAACATTATATAGTCCGACCGCTGTAAGCGCGACCACGCCAGGAGATGTTATTATCTAGATATAGCTAGATGGCGTGTGATCATGAAGAACAACCAAATTGAAAACGCAGCACCCTGTTGCTTCGTAAGCACTACAGACAGATTAAATACACTAAACATAATCGGTAGTGAAGTTATTTTGTATTTCAAAACCATAATTAGTAATCAAAATAACAATGAATGTGGTGATTTCATGCAAAGCTGCAGGCTACGTTCTCACTTTTTCGTTTTGTTAAAAAGTGTACTGCATTACGGAGATGCAGATTCTGCAGTGATTTCCCATGTAATGAGGAACGGTTCTCGTAAGAGTCATCAACTCACATCTCACGACAAATCACCGCAGAAGCTACATCTCCATATAGTTAAAAACAATACCTCGTCGTTTTAATACAGAGAGTATACAGAAGAAGTACCTAAAGTATAACCGAGTAAATGATTATTTAAGGGAACAAAGTACCGAGTAGTGCGCATTTGATCGCAACAATGTAATTGTATGTATATTATAGGCATGTATTCGTGACGAAATGTGAAAAAAGTAGAGGAAATGAGGTGATATTACGTGACAGCCAAGTATATTTCATTGCATGCATCGGTTACCCCATGCATGCATTCGTATCATATCAGAGATAAGACTGGTGAAACCACAAGATAAGTACGTTGCGCTTTGATGACCTCGCCAACAGACACCACAAGCTCTTATCATGTTTTCAAGAAACAACGATTTTATGAAGTTTTTTTTTTGGTTCAGCAATGCACATCCGTAATCCGACCATACCTATCGCCATCGGCCACACACGATCCCGATTGAATCGTGGTCGTTGTTATGTGACGGTATTTTTTGCAGGACAACTCACTAAAAACGGTACGGATAACCCTCAATCGATCAAACACTCAAAAGACTTGGGGCAACACGAATCGCTTTTTCCACTAAAGAGTGTTAGAAGCAAAACTTAACATGTTGGTTTCCTGCCATAAACATTGAAAACAAAAACAAAATATCAACATACGTTTAGTGACAAGGGCACGTCGAGACTATAATTAGCTGGACAGACGGTACAATATTTATTTTGGGGATAATACTAAAACGGTGAGAGCTTAAAACTGTATCCTGTCCGAAAATCTTCGAAACTTCCGGGGGCGCAATTCTTGAGACTGAAATTCCCAGTGCACATCCGCACAGCAATAAACACAGGTTCGAAGAAGATATACGTTCGATTCTGTAACCGCAGGCAATTCGAAGTTTGCGCATTGGTTATACACACTACCGTGTAACAGCCCCCCCCCCCCCCCCCAACCGGAGTACCCCGCCCCCGCCTACCCAGCGAAGTAAGACATTTATATAAATTCTATACACATCAGTGTCTCTTCTGAAAATGAAATTGTTAATTATACAAATGATAAATGCATCCACTACCGCCCGCCATACTTTACGGTTCGTATCTCACCACAGTCACTTTCTGCAAATGAATCCACTAAACATGTTCAAACCCACCAGCTGCAATACCAATCTATGGGGGGGGGGGGGGGAGGAGTAATCTATACGGGCACAAAAGTCAGTCCCATACCCCTTTCATGTATGTATGTACCCAATATCCATGTTCTTTTGTGACTCAGGTTCGGGTTCGGGTCAGCTTGTTGGAAAGTTACCTGAAGGGCACGCTACGCACACGCTATGCATGAGCAGATGTGTGTCCCTTACGAAAAATTGATTTATCATTTAGATTTACGCAGTTTACAAAATGTAACTTTTTCTACAACGACAATTTTAAAAAGTACTGAATGAGATCGAAAATCGCAACTTTCTCTGCAAAAAAAAAATGCATCAATATTTTTAAATGTGCTCAGTCCATAACGTAAACTAACACTTAAAACATGTTATTTATATTTTTACTTTAATTTAATTTAATTCGAGTTCAACGAGCCCCCTGGGGCTAGGGGTTAGAGGACCTTGGGATATTGCTTGTCAACATTTTAATCTTCGGGAGTTTTTTGTTTGTCTTCATCTGGATTTCACACTTGGTAGGTCGCAATGATCACACTGTAAGCACGCGATACGGGTTTGTTTCCCACCATCGGATATTCTCTAACCCAAGTTTTTTCCTAGGTTGGACTTGAGACCTAAACACTTCTACTTTTAGATTTCTACTCTACCAAATTAGAGACTTCGTTAATCGTTATAATAACAAAAACATTAAGTTTCATATTTTAAAAAAGGTTTTCATTGTAATAACAACCTTTATTCGGTCTCTGCAGCAATAGCTGTTGCCGTAAGACACAGAATAACATACAATTCTTCTATCAAAACGAAAATCGAAACAAATTACAATTACAAATACAATTTATAAATAAACTAAACAAAATTAACAATAAAAACTATGCCTAAATATAAAAATTGACCACCGTAATACGGCCAGAACAATTTCATCGGTGAGACTTGATGGTAGTTGGAATGACTTCCGGAATGACGTTAGATGTGTATAGTAAATTCATTCATAAAACGCGTTGTTTACCTCAATGTGACATCGCATACCATTTCATTTCAGCGGGAAAGAAAACATGTGACATTTTGTATATATAAATAGAAACTAAACGAACATATAATTATGTTCCCGAGATATGTAGATGAAGATGCATATTCAGCCGCCGGACATTCTTACACTTACACAACTACTCCAGTCCCATAATAAGCTGAAGAGTACAATATTAGCGATAGTATGTTTTCGTAAGGCCTAATCTTCAGGTGACTAATTAGTTACATTAAGGTATTTGAATAATTGAGAAGGAATGTCCTAGGGCTGCTTTTAGGACACAGTACCAACATATACCTATAATTGTAATGAGTAATGACTGAGGAAACGCATTCTACTTGCTGGAATCAAACCGGTGCTTTCCGTGTCACTATGAAACAAAATTAGGTAAATACTTGCGAATAATATGAGGATGATTATTGTAATGGGGTAACGAACATCATTGGTTCCCACCCAAATGGTGCCACTCAAGAAATGAGCAAAATTAAAGGGTAGGATAATATCAGCGTTAGGATCTCAAAATACCACATTTGTGTCCAAGTCACAAAATATATTTTTTAAATTAAAATATTTAAAAATCTTCCTGATTTGTTATAATTCCCTTGTCTTTTATTACTTCATTTATAGCACATCAGCTAAAAATATGCCGTTTTCACCGCCATCACGAAATCTTCGAAATATAAAATAATTTTCAAATTACAAAATTTCAACACATAACATATTATATATTTACGAGGTCGAATCTTCTACAAATCAAAACTTCTACAAATCTATCGTGTCTCGAGGCTCGACCAAAAAAAGATTGGGAACCGCTTGAACAATAGTGTTCTGTTGCACATCGGCAGCATCGTTGTCGTGAAGGTTGCGTCAAAGATCGATATGGCCAAAGATCGATATGGACAAAGATCGATATGGACAAAGATCGATATGGAACCACCTCGATATGGACATGCACCGCAATTATCGAGCACGAAGTGTCCACGCTTCGTCAGAGCACGCCAAGATTAAAACCGCATAAAAACTATTCAACAACAAAGCAATCGCGGATTTCAATGAGTCGACGAAATACTTTGTCTAGATGGTTTTTGTCGCTTGCTCCGTTCTTCGTGCAACCGTCCAACAATGGTGGGTGGGCCAATTACGCAATATTTTGACTACTCTGTGTCAAAGTCTCGGCGACAGCCAACTGTTTAGAGGAGATGGATTATAGTCGGCTTCGTAAATATAGAACTAGATAAATAAACAGATGTGTTTTATTGTCAGCCCACTAATTAACGAGAATTGATTTTCAGTTGGAGACATTACATCATTTATTATGTCTGACGCTTTGAAATTGTACGTCTAGAAGATGAGGAAAACCTTCTGACTGGAAGAAGGAATAAACATAGAAATGCAACATCAAAGACCAACTAGATCACGATACCAAACTCAACACAAAATGCCAATTAACTGCTCAAATAGCACTAACGACTCAAACCAATAAATAATGAGACACATAGTTATGTTTACAATATGTAGGTACCATGAAAAAGACAAAAGTAGGTAGTCATAAAACCGCTAAAATCAAGCTATACGCTAAAATCAAGCTATAAACACAACAATCTTGTCCGGAAACGGTGTGACTTAAGTGACCCATTTGTTTTTCTTCTGTCCTGATATTGGTTCTGCATGGACAGAGCCCCAAACACTAAAAGTGTATGCTGAATGTAAATTGTTTTTAGAGAAAATGTATCCAATTTTTTAAAGGTTTTCTGTGTATCTGATAAATGTAATATTTTCTAAATTTCACTAAAATCAGGGAATTATCATTTTCAGTTATTTGTAAATAAAATAATTTGAAACTTTCAATTGCACATAGCCTAAATTTGATGCAAAGTTGGTGAGTAATTTTTTAGAAAACACGTCAAACAAAACTTGTATCAAAATCTACGTTTGTATAACTTTTTGGGGGAAATTAATGCTAAAAACCATTACAATTGCCAATTTTGCAATACAATACTTTATTAATAACAATATGTAACAAGACTGAAAACTTGACTGTCATCCGCTGTGTATTTGAGATTCGTGGAGAAATCCAACCTCACAGAGTAAATCACCTTTGCAGACACAAGGATGGGGGTGTTAACAAGAGTACCTAGTCTACGCATGCAGGATGCACCGACACAGGTAACAAGTCCCCCTCCTCCATTTCATATCATCAACTATCATAAATCACTACACGAATGAAACGTTATAATTCCGAGGTAACAAATGACACAAAAAGATCTACCGTATCTACAGTAATCGTAAGTTAAGTTTGTCGGAACCATGCTCAATGCTCTCGTATACTATTTTTATGAACTCACCCAGCCAGAACACTGACAAAGGTGGGATCGTCCATTAGGAGGGAATATTTTAATTCCACAACCAGAGGTGTACTGGATGTATATATGTTTTAGTTTTAGGTAATGTAATATGTAAAATATTTGTTCGGAGTAACACCGGAAGGATTAAAGAACGGCTGTATGCCCACCTACCTTGCGGACCCCCCCCCCCCCCCCCCCTCACAAAGTAAAACAAAATGTCTTCTAGAGAATTTAATGGTCTTTGTTATGAATGTTTCCTTCTTCCAATAAATATTCCGTTATTTTTTTCGAGTGTTCTTATTTAATTGTGAAATAGCCGGGTGTTGCAGCAACACATTACACAAAAGGTAAACTGAGAACATTTGAAAAAAAACAGAAACATTCATAAGAAACAGCACTAAATTCTCTAAGGGATGACATAATATTTTGATTTACTCTTCGATAATTTTAAAGAAATTGAAATTAATTTAAGCCGACACAAAACGTGGTTTTCGGTTTTCGCATAATGAAAAGCGAATATCACAATTTCAAGCTGCTGGTCTTAGCTTGAAACATCGCTTCTATGGTCAATTAGACAAACCGTACTATAAGTATGACCGCGTGGGCTTTAGGTATAGGTAGATTCACCCACAAAACGCGTATCAGGCAATTAATGTAATGGCTACAAATCCTAAGCACAAGAACCGAATTGCGGTGTATTTGCGAATAGCCCCAATGATGAGTGGTTTCTAGAAATAGTTGTGCAAACACCCATACCCAGTGCAAATACTGAAATAGTATACACATAACGGTAATATTGTCTGGTGACAAAGGTCTTCGAATGGAGAAAGGACCGACAATCTAAGATGTGTCAATATTGGAGCGCGATATAATCATAGCTCAACAATCACGCTATGATTGATCACGTACACAAGTAACACAGCACAATATGACATATACGTGCATGGGACTCTATTTACGTTGCGAGTTCGCTTCCCGGCACCGGCAATCCTGAAAGTGGATTTTTCATTTGGGCACAGCGCTCGTCTGTTGAGAAGGAGGGTGGGGAGGGGGGGGGGGGGGGGGGGGTAATAAAAAGGTAAATCTCTAAAATTACATGTGATTAATGGTAACTATACGTCCTTGTTATAGTTGTCCCAAGACTACCTTACACATGCTTTCGTCACAGGCGACTGGTTCGTAGCCAATCATCGATCGGTATTGGCGCTGGTGTGTCTCGGGCGGTTCGCCGGTTGGCTACGACTGCCCCGGATGTGACGAAAGCAGGTGTAAAGTACTCTTGGGTACACTATACAATCTGTTTTGGCGTATGGAAGACTTTTTGATAAGCACTCAAATGACGTTTCCGAAGTCCTGGATTATATTGAAGGAAGTGATATGGGTTATGGAGCTAATATATTATTTGTGTCTTACATATAGGCTATAGCTACACTATAATCCTCTTCTAATTAGACATATCGGTAGCATGTACAGTCGTGACATACGATTATTTGTAAGGCACACTTCTTCATCTAGGAAAAAACTTTCAGTGCCGGTACAGAAAACGAACCCGGGACCCCTAAGTCAGAATACCGTATTCTAGCACCGCTGAGCCACTTATCAACATATGACAGAAGGATGAACTTCTTGCTTTGTTTGAGAGCAAACAGCATCTGACACGCCAATCAAAGACGCTTAAAAACTACCGGAAATAGATAAGAATGTCCTCACACTAACAGCAACATCTCTAGAGTAGCAGATTAAAAATATGTTTCGCTACATTGTTGACAGATTATCACATAGATAGAGAATTGAAATATTCAAATTACGTTTCGTTGATCATCACACCTTTGTCTTCGAGCACCCTCGAAGGAGGAAGAAACCCCCGACACAATATTCTCAAGAAAACAAATGCATAAGTATTTCCCTCCCTTGTTACACAATATTCTCAAGATAACAAGTGCGTGCATAAGTATTTCCCTCGCTTGTTACACAATATTCTCAAGATAACAAGTGAGTGCATAAGTATTTCCCTCGCTTGTTACACAATATTCTCAAGATAACAAGTGAGTGCATAAGTATTTCCCTCGCTTGTTACACAATATTCTCAAGATAACAAGTGAGTGCATCCATTTCCCTCGCTTGTTACACAATATTCCACTCCACGATTATATGCGAGAAAGATCCTTGCACGCGGCGGGAAATAAGTTTAAAGCTGCGAGGGAGGGGAGGGGGAAATATCACCATCTTTCTCTTTGAACTGTGTTCCCTGCAGATAAGCGGCGCAAGGAGAGTTTACAGAAGCGGCATATTTACCACTCTTATCATCAGCCGGTCTGTACTGAACAGTTGAGATAGTAACGCGAGGGGTATGCAAGGAAGAAGACGACGCTACCAACCTTGTAACGAAAAAATTAATAATCTCACTGTAGAGATACAGTCACGAGCATACAACCATGTTAACCCTTTGGGAATTAACCATTTTTCTCTGTTCAGTTGCGTGTGTGAATCTGTTGAACAGTGTGTAATAAAGGGGAAGGGGGAGGTAGATAATAATAATTTTTCGTAGAAGTACCCATTACAGCATGCACACCAGCTATGACCTGATGTGACTAACTATATAGGTGAGTGTTTGGATAGTTGGGAATGGGAAGGAATGTCGAGGGCTGTTATAGTAGGACTCAATCCCAGCATTCACTTTTACGACTGTGAAAATCCTCGGGAAATACTTCAGTCGGGATTGCTGCTAGTGGCCGGAATCGATCTGGCGACCTCTCGAATTAGAGTCTCACGTCAATTACCTCTGAGCTATACCTTTTTCTGTAGTAGATAAGGATCTGAGTTCAACTGTGACCACAGTTGTCCCAAGACTACCTTACACATGCTTTCGTCACTGGCGACGGGCTCGTAACCAATCAGCAATCGGTATTTGCGCGGCTGTGTCTCAGGCGATTCGCTGGTTGGCTACGAGTGTCTCGCCTTTGACGAAAGTATATGTTATGTGATCTTGGGCCTATAGCTAACTAAGTTGGGACAACTTTATGCAGACCCGCATGATTCTAACATGTTCACGATAAATTACCTTTTACAAAATACGAACAAAACACAATTGTTCTCTTCATTTTTAAGGTGTATGTCATTGTCATGAACACTCTTGGGTGATGTGTTGAGGAAACGAAAAACACCCCTCGGAACATGAGAATATATACGAAGCACGCGTTGACATTCACGTTACAATATTATGAAGTTCTTTGTGCTATTTCATACGGGCTCCGTAATTTAAAATCATGGGAATATAAAAATATCGCCCTCATGTGGGTGGTTTGCTCGCAGCCCACACAGAACTGTATTCTCTCATGAATGCCAGTGGAACAAACAAGATGCTTAGAGGCGGAAAAAGACGATTACCACGATATCTACCAAACAAACAAACAACGCTTATATAATATAATCTTGCTTGTTAGTCGTTTGCATACTTGGCGCCTTTTTGCGACCAGCATGCTAATCGGCAATAGTCGTAACACAGTTCACACACGATATTATTCCGTCAGGGGTGGTCTGTCACACCGTTACCATGTATCTTCGTCATTCCTATCCTGACTTCCTGAATACTCATCACAAACTCGCACAACAATATTTATTAATAATAGCAATTTGACAATGGCAATGGCAATGACGATGGCGATGACGATGGCAATGGCAATGGCGATGACAATGGCAATGGCAATGGCAATGGCAATGGCAATGACAATGACAGTAGTAAAAGTAATTTAACTATAATAATGATCATGGCAATGGCAATGGCAATGGCAATGGCAATGACAGTAGTAAAAGTAATTTAACAATAATAATGATCATGGCAATGGCAATGGCAATAACAATGGCAGTGACAATGACAATGACAATGGCAATACAATGTTAATGGAAATGGCAATGGCAATGACAGTAGTAAAAGTAATTTAACAATAATAATGATCATAACAACTATAATTATAGTGACAAAAATAAAAATAATCAGTACCAGCTACCCATGGTCTACCTTTTGCCTTCAGTACACCACAACAGGAAACAAAATCGTATCGCTTACCCCAATCGGCAATACTATTGATCGCTATAGAAATCCACAAAAAAGGGGCGTTGTCGATTATTTCGACCTAGTGGCGTGACGTCTGCCTTTTAGTTTTAGTGACAATGCAACTTATCACGCGTAAGAACGTATAGCACATAAACCCTCGCGGTAACAGATTGGCTAGGCCTCGAGTAACAGCCCAACTGATTAGATAACAGCTGTGCTAGGTCGGCCTTCAGCGCAGAGAAGAGATACCGAACTATGTTGTGTCTTCCGTAACGTCATGGACGGAATGATTCTGATCATCCTACAAGAAAGATAGGATCTCATGGAAATATTTCAAAATCTCATATAATTTTTAAAACATGTATTTAAACTATTATTAGTTATTACCATAACCGGAACGTTGAAGAAAATATTGAACTGCGGAAATAGAACTATCGGAATTTAATTGTTAGTAAAACCTTGGGGGAGTACGAAAGTATTGCCCAAATGCCAATATTATAGCATTCTCCTTGTGACTGAGGAGAAGAACTTCGGAACAAACCTTCAGTCATGATACGACCTCCCGAATAAAAGTAGTCGACTTTCCGTATCTACACGTCTAGCTGACTTTCCAAGGCCTTTAGCTGAGTTTCTGCAGGTCGACTTTATGGGTGCCCCTCTAGGGCCGATAGCACATTCTGCGTTCCCCCTGCCAGCCGTACCACAACTCGTCACAGAGTTACTCAGTATACACCGCAGTCAACGGATAACGAGGTGAGAGGCCGTCGGTTCGACCCCGACAACGGACAACACAGCACAGAGCCAGGCGACAAAATGTTATCTACTCCAATCCAGCGGGAGAGCGCATGGGAGGTGCGCAGAACGGAATAACTCAGACATGGAACAACTGCCACACAGAATAACCCACCACATTGAACAATCCCCACACGGAAAAACACACACATTTTGAAGTCCCGAAGGGCTAGCCGAACAGTGCTGCGTTGCAAAGTCGTTATACACACCTAATTATCATAATATGGGTTAGGTTAGTGCATGTTAGGTGTGTATAACGAATGTACCCTATAAACATTTGGCAACGCAGCTCACTGTTCGGCTGGCTAACTTCGGGACTGCAAAATATGGGAGTTGTTCCACGGGGGAGTTGTTCCACGGGGGTGTTGTTCCACGGGGGAGTTGTTCCTTGTGGGACGTTGCCATGGTGATTAGTTCCCGGGGCATGTTAGGTGTGTATAACGAATGTACCCTATAAACATTTGGCAACGCAGCTCACTGTTCGGCTGGCTAACTTCGGGACTGCAAAATATGGGAGTTGTTCCACGGGGGAGTTGTTCCTTGTGGGACGTTCCCATGGTGATTAGTTCCCGGGGCATGTTAGGTGTGTATACAACGAATACCCTATAAACATTTGGCAACACAGCTCACTGTTCGGCTGGCTAACTTCGGGACTGCAAAATGTGGGAGTTGTTCCATGGGGGAGTTGTTCCTTGTGAGACTACTCCGTCCGCGTACCCGTGCATGCGACGTTGCCATGGTGATTAGTTCCCGGGGCATGTTAGATGTGTATAACGAATACCCAAACATTTGGCAACACAGCTCAGTGTTCGGCTGGCTAACTTCGGGACTGCAAAATATGGGAGTTGTTCCACGGGGGAGATGTTCCTTGAGGGACATTGCCATGGTGATTAGCTCCAGTGACGTCACGTGTACCTACGGATACTTCCGGTCCGCTAAACGCCACGAGTGTTATTGACTACCAGTTTAGTTTTTGTGTGTGACAGTCGACATTCCGCTCCGTGGCACCAAAATGATGTCGAGTCCATTCAATTTGTGTTGTTTGTAACGGACGTGCAATAATTTACCTGCGAGTTCTGGCAAATGACAGTTTCAGTTTCGGAGAATTCGTAGCGACAGATTCGCGTTCAAACCAACGACACTGACACTGCTGCTGGCATTATTTCACGTAGTGTCATATTTTATCAGACTCAAAAACACATGGTAAAAAAAAACGATTCGATGTAACGTTTTTCTTTTTTTTCGACTGGATGAATCACTCAAATTACTACCCACGCGTGTGTCAAACTTTACCGCAGATGTGTCCATATTTTGCTGGTGACACAATTACGTAATTGGGAATTGGGACAAATAACAATAAAATCTCGGATAAAATATCGTGTTTTTCGGTTTGGTCGTACAAAGAACCATGCGCGCATCACAAGGTATCGAGTTATCACAGTAAATTGTCCCCCCCCCCCCCCCAGATAATCATATTATATTTACTGTGTGTAGCGGTATCGCGTTACCGTGTATGGTAACAGTTCTCCCATCAGTTCTACAGAGAAAGTTGCACAAGCAAAGCGAAGCACCACGGGTCGGAACCCTTTGACACCAAGAGACGTGGGTTCGAATCCTGTATCTGGCGCAACGCCATATTTCGTTCTTATCTGTCATCCTTGAATTCTCTAAGATGTAAAACAACAAATAAGCAATGTAGAGGCTTACAAAGTGTGAAAGACATGAATTTTGAGTATTTTCCATTTAGCGTCGCCGGAATCAGATCCATGACACATCACCGGGGTTGTCATAAGGGGGGAGGGTGCTGGAGGATGGTGTTAGTTAGAGCAAAGAAAGCCAACAAGTATGTATATTGTACAAGAATGTGAAAATTGGAAGAGGAAAGAAGGTCATATGAGATTAATAAAATAAATTGAAAGTTATGCACAAGAGTCCTCTTTGCGGGCACCGGTCACTTCGGGGAGGGATATGGACTTTTTACCTACTCGGGAATCGAACCGAAAACCTCCTGGAACGGAAATAGAATTTCAACATAACGCAATATTGCATTATGTACGCGTATACAAAGTAGATAATAAGCGTATATGTGCGTACATCGAGAATCTCTCGCACCAACGGTTCAATGTGGACAATGGAAGGCAGGCTGCAATGCAATATCGAGCGGTAGTTCACTTTATATATGTGACTTTAATTAACTTTGTATTGGTTTGCACACAGCGGCGATAAAGCGCGGCAAATGAAATTCATCTCATTTCCCGTGCAATAGATGCGGCGCGATGCAGTTTTGTCTGCACACGAACGAACATCATTTCAGGGGACTCCAAAGTCGTAAACAACGAACGTCGGCTTCATTATCGATTTATTACCTGCGCTATGTTTAACAGGCTCTGGCGGAATCGGAATTTATTATCCACATGTGTGAACCAACCAGAACGACTATGTAGGTAATCTCGGTATTATTTTATTAGTCTGCTTTCGCTTTCAGTCCATTTGCACCGAGTACCTCTTACCGCTTTGCCACACATTGTACACAATTCAAGTATATATGCATTGAAGGAAATAAAGAGCTTCTAACAAAACAACCCAGGGTCCGTCTGGGACCGGGATAGAATAGGCCCAGAGTGACTCTGCTAGTCGTAAGAGGCGACGAAAGAGACCCATTCCCTTTACCCCCACTGTCCCACTGAAGATTTCTCCTCCCACTAGGCCCTGCCTTTCCTTGCTGGACTCCCCTTATGACGACCCCCGCGATGTGGATATGATTCAGACATGTGACGCTTTTTCATTTTCATCTTCACATATCAACCACTCATCGTCTCGATTAGCCAAAGTTGCAAAAATATGGGACGTAAAATCGTAATATCATCATCATCAACAACACTCCAGGGATAACGTCCGTGACGTGTCTTTCGGCAGGGACGCAGATTCGTCGGTAGTATTGGAAGCAAAGTACGTGGGTTCGAATCCCGTACAAAAAATGTATTTTATAATATTCTTTCATCGTTAATTATCAACCACTCATATTCATGGTCTCACATAATAAACATCGAGATTAATAATTGTGGGAGTGCAACAGGTAGGTAGCTAAACCCTGGAGCCAGTAAAAATAAATAAATATAAGGATAAATACTGGGATCTGACTAAGTACCTACTTTTGATCAGTTGACGCAATATGTAATCTACGAGATAAATTATATTTACGATACAATCAAGGTTTCGGTTTTTGTTTACAACTGAGTGGATTGTTTATTATAGAACTAAACACGAATCCGAATATTCAAAATGTAATCCCCAGTTAATCCCGCCATAGAAACAACAACGAGTTTGTGTAGATACACTAGACAATAACAATGAGAGACACCAACAGCTGTGGACCAGACCAGCAAGATGACACGACAGAAATTAGTCGTGTACTGTACGCTACGCTCGGCCAGATTATTTATAATCACTTGAAATACCTATAACATTACACAGCAATAGCACAAGACTCAATCCCAAAAATAGCCGTGTGGCTGTGTTTTGTTTCGGACAAACATTGAATATGCACCAATTAAAGAAAGATTCAACAATGGCGTTGCCTAGCAACACTTTGTTTGTCCGCTTGTGATGTCACAACCACCTCAATTGAGTCTTGTGCGTGACACAAACGCTGACATGTTTTGCGCGTTTTGACGCTAGATGGCACCACAAAGACTCGACGTTGTACAAGGTGACAATAATATACCTTTATAGGCCCCAATAACCACAAATCATGATGATATTTCAACTCTTTATCTCTATCTCACATTTTGCCCACGAAACTAATCGAGATTCGAGATGATAATTAGGTAATATGAAGATGAAAAAAACAATCTATGAAATAGGATCCATGCCTAAGCCGGGATTCGAACCTGGTACGCAGAAATCATGGTTTAATTATCTGACTATCGGCCAATGGAAGCTGCTAAATAAGTGGGTGGAAGAGGCTCGTTCCATAGTATTTAATGCCCTGTAGCATTTTTTAGGTTTGTCAAGATCCAAGCAAAGGGAGGGAAGGGAGGACATAACATAATCTGTCGTATAATTCATAAATATTCTGTGAAATCACCCCACGTACATAATATTAAATGTTATGTACAAAGTGTAAATTTTTAAGACATTCATCCAACTGGTGTCAAATAAAGCATTAAATACATATTTGCAAGGAAAGCAAGAATGTGTGTGGAGACTTTGTGACATCGTTACCGCATTCGGGATATAAAGTCGTAAAACTGTTTGCGTCGTTATGTATTTAATTTATTACAAGAAGTCATCACTTTCCTGGCCTCATTTGGCGTCAGCTGTGCTGGCTGACAGTCGACCTATCACCTGTTAAACGCTGACTGGGCAGCTAAAACAAGACTCAGTAGCTGGAATTCTAACCAAGCAAATTGATAGAAAATTTGTCGCCTTGCACGACAACTAGACAAAACACTATTATTCTCGGTAAATAACAACACACCATATTTCGATGGTAGGATCGTCGTCATAGGCATGGAGTAATAAAGGGGAGCATCTTATAAAGTACAGACTATACTTCATTGCACAGTTACACATGTGTATTTAATTGTGGACTGATCCAACTACTCAGACTGGTTGGTCAAGTACATACTAGTGGTAATAATTATGCTTATTAGATCATTTATTTAGCAATACGGATTCTTGATAGTTTGCCCGATGTTTGAGATATCTGTGTGAAGATGGACGTGGGGTCGACTAGGTGATCATGAATACTCAGAACTATACAGTTATAAATGTGATTTCCAAACCCCCCCCCCCCCCCCCCCATCCCCCCAACCACAACATTTCTACCATTGATTAAACCTACTGATTCTACGTCTTCCCGAGTTGTTCTTATACATAAAACGCTTGACACGGTACTGTAAAAATTAATTTGACAATAAAAATTAAATAAGTTGTTTTGTGTGTGTGTGGGGGGGGGGGGGGGGGGGGGGTACAGCGATAATATTTATACGGCGACTCCTCCTCGTCAGTATTCGCCAAAAAAAGTGATAACAGATGGCAGCACTACAAAAACAAAATGGCGGATCATTGCGGTATAAAGTGATCGTACGCCCCCTCATGGCCCCCTGCACACGTGTATTTAAGGGTTTAATTTCTTAAGTATTATTGTTGTTATTATTGATAAATAATCGTCTGCAATGGAAGAAAATCCTAACGTTAGGTGGGAAGTTGTTATTAGGTTTGTAGATGACGGCCTACGGCCGTATAAGGAGGGGGAAGCTGTTTTGGAAGCAAATCACGTCATATGTTGCAGAATCAATGGTAGAACCAAAGACATTTGCGTTGTGCTTCAAACCTCAAAATTGACCGCCTCACAAATTGGAAGTTATGATTACAGTACGTGACGAAGTCACTAACAACAGGTGCCACTGCCTAGGCCTACACCACAAAAATACCTATAGGTCCTAGGCCTAGTGTATTGTCACCTTGACACGGGCCTAGGCTAGGCCTAGCCTTACTTCACAACTGTACTTATTTATTGTCTAGGCCTGGGGCCTATCCTATTCAATAATAAAATTGTTAGTATGTAAATAGACAACCAAACTCCTCATAATCACTAAGCTCCAGCATGTCATAATGGTCTAGGTAGGCCTAGAGGTAGGCAAAGCGACTTCTTTCATTGACAGCTAGGCCGACTAGGGACAAGGCCTAGCTACCTAGCCCTAGACGTTACACCCATTTTGACAGCTGGATAGGCCTAGGCCTACTCTGACTTGGGATTGGCATCTCTGCTAGGGCCTAGGCATAAGCCATGTATCTATATTTCCTCATAAATCTAGCTTACCAATGGTTAAAAATACTTGGTAGGCCTAAGCCTAGTGGTAGCAAAGTGTCTTATTTTTGGTGGTAGGCAAAAGGGTTTAAGTATACGTTCTTGGTCTAGGCCTATAGGCTTACGACTACCGTACTTTCATGACAGCTAGGCCGACTAGGACATTGGGTTTAGGGTTTAGGCCTAGCTACCTAGCCTAAGACGTTACACCCATTTTGACAGCTAGGCCTAGATAGGCCTTGGCCTACTCTGACTTGGGATTGGCATCTCTGCTAGAGCCTAGGCATAAGCCATGGATCTATATTTCCTCATTAATCTAGCTTACTAATGGTTTAAAAATTCTTCTTGCATACCGGGCAGTATATACTCTTGGTTTGTAAAGTGCAAGCCACACACATACATAAACTTCGTTACAGGTTTACCGATTTTCAACACGTGTGCCCATCTCTTTCTAAACGTAATGTCTTTAGAAAAAAGGTAAAAACCTACACCTTTCTCTTTACTGTTGCATTGAGGAACGGAGCAATAGCGATTACAAATATTGTATTTGCCGTGGAGACTGAATCAAGAAGTCAGTGTGCCTTGTTTACATATGGGAAAATCGCCACCATTGCCCACCAATACCGCAATGAGTAGTTCACGTGAAGGCCACCGCAGCGCTGCGATAGACTTTTTTTCGCGAATTAACATACATATAGGTTTGCGTCCTCATCGCTTGAATACTATGCTATACTTAGGAGACCGTGAAATCACACTAGACTCGTTAAACGAAGAACAATGTATTGTAATTTGTAAACTGAAAACCAACTGTCTAACTGATTGAGCTAGACAAGGCAGATTGCCATCGTGTAACGCGGTAACTAATCGGTGTAACTAATGTTGTGAATAATTACCTAAACCTTCTGCATGAAATTTCACAATTGTCGGCATCGTGATTGAAATCGGGATCGGGATCGCAATCGTACATTTGCTCATGCTAAACCATTAAGACAAAACGATTTTATTGTGAACAGTGCCATAAGAACCACGATTTTCGGATCCCGATTACGATCCAGATGCCGACAATTGTGGTTCAGCCTTTAGGCTAATCGAGACGTCACTGTAGTAGCATCTTCATAGTGATTAGTGATTACGGAAATAAATGTGCTGCTTGTATTCTCTGCGATGGCTCATACGGTTGATAATAATAATTTTTCGTAGGAATACCGGTTATAGGGTGCACACCAGCTTTAACTGATGTGCCCCTCTCCAGGTGACTAACTAGGTTAAGGTGTTTGGATAGCTGGGAAGGAATGCCCGAGGGCTAATAGCAGGACTCAATCCCAGCATTCGCTTTTGCGACTGAGGAAAACCTCGGAAAAACCTTCAGTCAGGACTGCCGGTGGCCGGAATCGAACCGGCGACCTCCCGAATTAGAGTCTCGCGTCTTACTGCTGAGCCACCTCTATCGGTCGTATCCAATAGCATGATAGCAAATAATCGTCTCTTGGTTTAAGTATGCCTATTATTGCACTCAGGCTATTTGAGACGCGGTGAGACCGAGGAGTGATAGATGAAGATGAAGGAAAATTTCAATGAAAAACACTGTATGTCTTATGCGGGATTTGAACCCATGTCCCTCCCTAGGTGGCATATGCTTAGAGCCCGCGCCCTAAACGCATAATCCACCCTAGAGAGACGTAAAGCAACAAGAATAATCATCATCCTACAATTCCATCCACTGACGCTTGTGAACCACTTCGCTCTGATGTTGTTGTACCATATGGGTGTAACCCCAGCGGTGGTGGATGTGTGTAGGCCTATATTATGTGTTCAAGAACTATTATTGGGCCGTGGGTGTGACTGTGAACTAACTTCACTCCGAACAACGTCAAGGAAACATAAAGTTGACTTTAAGTGAGCAATGAAAGTAAAACCACTATAATATAACACCCAACATGGTGGTTTTCACTTTTATGTACGTACTCGAAGTTACGTACGCCATGTACAGTACGAAGCTAACAGTAGCACGGATAAATACAGCTTCATGCGTCATTGTTTGGTTACGCCCATTTGATCCAACACCCCATCCCATTCCATCAGTTTCCATTTCCATCCAGAAATATAAAGTCAATTCTGCTGATTCTACACACGGACAAATTCGTTACATTTACCCATCAGAAAGCAGAATGCTGACATACTATAAAATTATTTGCTGTCACGGCATTATTATTATATACTGGATTGCCTCTACATGTCCACTGAGATCTAGCTGTCCACTGTAGGCCTATAAAAAGTGAAGCAGTGACTATTTGTAATACTTTTAGAATAAAACGATCAATGGACAGACGTTTCAGACATAACGAGCTGTAGCTTCGAGTAGCAGAAGTGACAAACATACAAAAAGGGGTGCATCTCGATTTATAAAACAGCTAATAGTAATACAATAAAATGATGCAATGTATACAATTATACAACACTTTTATAATCATTTCATTGTAGAGCTATTGTTAAAAATCCTACCTAAATGAATGATGGATATTATATTGTTGTTTGATTACAAGTACAATTATTATAGTAAACCGGGAAAAACAAACTTTTAATGTAGGTACGTTTCAGCACATCCACATTAACTAAAATACTGCAACACATTTTTCAATTTAAATGATACATTTAACCAAGAAACAACGCACCATTTTACGGTGATTTCCGTTTGGCGCCATCCATCACTATTCGTTATTTTTAATTGTGCGAATTTTCAAAGATCGAGGGACAGATTTTTGAATCCGATAGTAAGAGACGAAGAGTAGAGAGGAAAACTGTCGCCCTCCCACACCTGCCGGGGCGAGCGTGCAACAAGTCCACTGAGTGTTGTGTGTGGGCACACACACACCTCTCCGCTCATCGGCACAAGGATTAATAAGGAATTACCTCCAGCATTTAAACACACACAAACACGTCGCAACTCATGAGGTGCAATAATTTCTCTCCATTCAGCTTCCGACGTGAAGCACAAAGCGGTATTGATTGGCGCTTACATAAAGGGAGATTCTAGCCAACAGGACTCTAGGACTTGATTCTAGGACTCAACATTTTTCTTGTTGCCGTACGTCTCGGTTCAAGGCGGTGAGGGGTGATAGATGAAGTTGAAGGATAATTTTAAAAAAAAAACATGCCTTGTGAGAGATTTGAACCCACGTTTCTTTAGATGCGTGCGCCCCAACCTCATGAGCCACTGCGGATGGTCGTTTTAGCGTTTGGCCAATGCCAATGTCACTATTATATATTGAGAACGATACCTGCATCACGTATGCATGTTACTTTAAAATTAAATACAGTGACATCAGATGATGATTCATTAAAACTTAACAAGTATCCCTAATGTTGTTATTCAGACCATGGTCAGACATTGAAATGTGCCACTTGAGTAGGCCTGAATATGAACACAAGTATCTTTGGACTCTACGGAGACTTATCATGAAGACTGACGATTATTGCAATATTTATGGCGGCTAAACTAAATGTGGATTCTGCATTTTATTTTTTTGGACACTAATATGTTTATTTATGCTGTGTGTTTGCTTATGTTGAAATTACATATAACACGTTGCAATTAATTTGATACCATAATTGGTGTAAATTACTTAATTGTAAAAACCAGTAGACCTAACCCCTCTAATAGTGTGTGTGGGTGGACAGTACAAAATAAGACAAACACAATTTGGACAAAGTTTTTCTTTTTTTAATGAATGTCCGAGGGAATGTCCAGTCGAGATACCTAAAAACATTTGCAGACAGGCGAGGCCTTCGGTCGTCTGGCTCGCGATTCTCTGAGAGGCATTCTTGTAGTTTTAAAAGCAAATAACTGACAGGATGCATTCCATTAGCCAAAAAAATCCAAGTAGGCCAGATGTGAATCTTACGAACCATAATCCCTTTAAATTTATAATCCCTCGTCTCTAGCAACATTAATTAAAACGCTTCCAGTAGTAATATTAAATTAATTAAAACATGAATCAAGTACACAAACAATAACTACGGTCTTATAAAATAAACACTCATCATATGAGTAGATTTTCAAGACCTCAGCTCTCTTCCTCAGACGCGACGTCAGGACACTGGCATAGTCTGAGGAAGAGAGCGGAACTCTCGAAAATCTGCGTACTTGTGGGTGTTCTTGTTTTAGTCAGTTCCAGCACTAATTAGTTACATTAATATCTTGTCATTAATATCCTTTGTCTTCGAAATACGGTACTTCACAGTGCTCGAAGGAAACACCGACATTGACTGCACGAGTGCACGTCTTCATCTCGCAACCTACTTTCTATGCATCATCCCATCTCGGATCTCCTCCGCCGTGACAGCTCCAGTTCGAGTACCGGTAGGTCTACAGATTTTGGGCGGGGCCAGAGTGAGCATTACGTACAATAGAATCATCATTCACCGATGCACTAAGAAAATAAGACAAGTCAGCAACGCCCTCGCAACAGTGATTTGAAACGTTCATTCACACGTAGAAAGAAATATGGCCGACAGATGTTAGCGAGGAACTATGATATGTAGGCTACGGGACGTGGGTTCGAATCCCACTTAAGGCATCGATTTTTGTATATTTACTTTGTCATCATATTGTCCTCACCACAGCAACAATGGAAGGCTATAACATAATCTATGGATGGATGATGCTTGCAGTATGCTTGAACGGCGAACAATGTCTTCACTGAAAACCAGTTATTGTCAATATAAAGACAGATTTATTTATTTCCCCTTATTTATACCGACACGCAGGAGCCCATGGTTGCCTACAGTTGTGTTCATAGGCGCCGACTACGGGGGGGCTTGAGGTCTAGCGCCCCCCCTGACAAATCCCAGGGGGGGCTGAGCCCCCCCTGAGATTTGAGGTTTGTACTTTTTTGTTTGAAGAAAAAGTTCATTATAATAATAATAATAAAAATAAATAAAAACGATTTAGTCATCAGGTCATAATTCCCTCAATTTAAATTAAATTTTTTGTTATTGTTTTTCTGAATTTAAATTTAAAAAAATATTATGATTTCTAGCTTGAAATATCAGATACTTGCAGTCCAGAACGTTCTCACTCTCAGGTATCAAAATCCAAAAGCAAATTAGGTTCAAGTATTTAAAAAACTGATATTGAAGGCAAGCATCATCTTGTAGAATCCCTTACTTACTCTCAACTTCCTAAGCCCGAAAATTAATTACTAAATAATTCTCGTCATCGTTCTAATTTTTGCTGGTGGTTTTTTGGTTTTTGCACTACAAAAACGACAGTATTTCGGTATTGCATTCAGTACGGTATTTTTTTTTGAAACGCTCAGAACGCGCTCTAAAGGCCTGATTTTTTTTTAATTTTGCCTGCGGCGCTATTATTGGGGGCCTATGCCCCCCAAACCACCCGTGTTTTTTCTCCTCGATAGATAATATGAATTATAATAATATGAATATGAATTATAATAATATTAATATGAATTTTGAAATATGGTAACCCTAGTTTTTATGCGAGTCCTTTCTGAGCCCCCCCTGAAATGTTAACAAGTCGGCGCCTATGGTTGTGTTGCACCTCAGACTGATATGCCTAGGGTTGTAAGCTAGTCCAGATAATAAAAAAATAATCATAACATTCATAATTAAACCCCTTTTATTCGGCGTCATCATGAACGAAGCATTTACACTGTTCATCACAACCGGCTTTACTCAGCCGTCCACTATGGCTAATGTGCACGGTCCTAAGCGTACGGCACCCAGGGACGTGGGTTCGAATCCCGCATCAAGCATGGGTTTTATGTACGTGTCCTTAACTTCAAACTCATGTATCACCTCCTGCCGTCTCGAATTGCATAATTACAAGTTAAAGCAATAGAAACGTAAAGCAACAAGAATCTATCAATCAATCAATACTTGAGTGGCACCTGACAAAAACATTTCCCCAGCTCATATGCATGCATGTTTTCAATAAAATAGGCTGCAATAAATACAAACTTTGATTATTCAAAATAGAGACCACGATTGAAAAACGTCCCAACGATAAGCCTACACACTGGGGAGGCACTATCCGCCAACATTCCTCGACGCTTGATCATCATTTTACATCAGTCATCATTACCAAATTATGTAACATGTCAACAAAGCGAGCACTGAACGAATCTTTGGCACATTCCGGAATACAAGCCTACACGAAAAGTATATGAACGGAAATCTTACTAGCCTAGCCTACACACACAGATATTGAGTGGGTTTCGTATAGGCGTACCCCACCTCAAAATAACAAAAATTGCGACACCAACCATAAGAATGAATCTGGACATTGAAATGCGAGGGACTGGCTTCGAAGGTGGGACAGTACATTCTACGGGCCTAGGCCTTCATTCATCTGGCAACGGCATGCGCTCAAACGTAAACATAATTTACAGTGTGTACATTTAGTAATGACATCAGTACATGACTCACCGATATAGACCACCTCCATCGCAAACCAACTGTTGCTTGCCACGCTAGCCTACCGGCAGGTAGACGGTACACGCGAACACAACACCACTTAGTACTGCACTTTCATTGTCGCAAAACAAACTTTGCACCGCTAGACGAAACCTAGACACAACTAGTGCACACGCGTCTATCATTAACAACTACCGGTCGCATTCAGAAAGACACACACGGTCGAGTAAAACGTCGTGAAAAGAGTTTGTTTACCATTCACGAATCCGCCCATGTACAGAGCGCCGACGAACGAACGCAACTGCCGCCGCAACTGCAGACATCTGCACTAGACACCAGTCACGTGACCACAACGCGCGACCGAAAACCGGAGTCGGCAAAGAGCCCTAAAAAAAAACAATGCCGCGAACAACCTATGTGTAAATACACTACAGCGTGATTCGTATGGGACGGGCGTGGAATTTTTCTGGTTGTCGTAAATTATGGTAGTTGTTTTTAACGGTCAATGTTTGTTGGATGAATAACAGAGTAGAGGTGTGAGAAAAGATTGTTCGCACCTAGGTGGCAGCACTGTACGGGTACATTACGTAAGTGTGACCTTGCCCTCAGCTGGTTTTACTACAATGCCGTATAAAACGTCTAGAAAAGTAAACATTGCATATATTTACAATAAACACTTGCTTGTAGACGATTACTTGACTATGTAACACATGATTGCTGGATGGATGACGGGGTTGCGAGCTCGGGTGTGATATTTTCAGCGTTGCAGACACGTGTTGCGCCTGGAGTCATTCATGGAGTGACCATTCATACATGGGAGTCGCGCGGGTTGCCAGAACAATGTTGCAGGCGTACACAAACCATGACTATTATTAGCTCGCTGAGAGGCAAATAAAATAACCAGTACCGCTCAATGCCATCCCCTAAAAGAGTATGGGCAAGTATATATATATATTATAAACACTAGCCATCCTGTCCCGTGATTGGACAGGTAAAACTACAATGAATTAAATTGAATTGCACTTGTTGCCTAAAATGGGTTCGTATGTTACACCACTGAATTAGTTATCTGTGGTGTGGTTACACAGTTCCATAGCTCTGCCTGTGGCTCTGCACTGGCCAATTTGTCGCCATTTACCCCAATAAAGTTACTAGTGGTTACATTTTATTTGTGAATATAATTTTTTTATCCTATTCCGTTACAAAACTAATTATCTAGCTCCATCACAATAGAAGATATTATTTATGTGACCAATCAATACAGGAATATCGACAATTTGCACGCTTTCAATTAATTAATATTTACTGCTTATCCTAAACGCACAATCCGACCTAAATAAAGCGCGGCCAGCACGCGTTCTACCAGCTGATCCACCAGGGCACGAGGCTGATACCCGCCGACTTCATTCTGCCCGCGCAGACGCACAACCCCATCCAAGACAACCTGCACCATAAGGTGGGCCTACATTTATGTATTTATTATAGGCGGAATTAATTCATTATGTCAAAATTGTACACATTGTTCATTGTTAAGACTTAACAACTCATGTTAAGAGCGCACTCCCCGGCTGTATTTGCAGTCGTCCACGTTTAGAACCATAACTTCTTAATGATTAGAGCTATTAACTTGAATGTTTTTGCATTATTTAGAAGAAGATTGCCTTTAGTCAGATAAGGTTTTACATTTTTTATATATCACCCCCCATTGGAATAAGATTACTCCAAACATGCAGTCATTTATAATAAAATATATCATTCCAAATAAAAATCGGTGAGCATAACTGTGCTGATGTAATCTTCGTGTATTCAAATATAAAGTTTGGTGAAGATACACGCAAAACATCGCCTGTAATCGTTTGAGATGTACGGCTATTCGCAGTCATATTTGGTGTATTTTCTGTCGAGTTAGTCGAGTTCGGCTACCGGCTAGTCTCTCGACCTAGCGGCTGCCCGTCCGAGCGGTGAACGAAGCCTGGCGGGGCGGAGCTAGAGACTGTGCCTTCGAGAGTGGTGGGGGGAACACGCGAGCGTGGAACGTGCGAGTGACACATTGCCCGCGATGTATCATCGATTGCGTTACGGAAAAGTGAAAAATTAATCTATTATAATTATTGTGAACTGTGAAGTGTTGAGTGAAGTGTGAAGTGAAGTGTGTGTCTATGCGTAACGATGGAAGTGGCAAGAAAACCAGTAAGGAAAACAACAGGCTTGTATCTAAGTGCGCATAGGAAACGCCGCAGTGGCAAAAACAATCCTTTCAGAATATACCAGCAACGAAAGTAAGTACTCAATTTGTTGACTATTACATTGATTATAAATCCACTTAGTTCTGTGCTTAAAATCAATATAAAAATGTAAAACGCAATGTAGCACATTGCTAACCTGGAGCTACACAAAAGCAATGCCACACGCTATATTATATCCTACGCAGTTAATTTGTGAGTGTATTACTAATTAATAATTATTCATTCCGCAAAACGCAAATGTGTGTGGTAATAGGCTATAATTACCAGCCGTACTCTCCACCGCCAATATTTAGAATTATTCCCCCTGTGCAAATTTTGGTATCCCAAGAATCAATCAATCAATCAATCAATCAATCAATCAATCAATCAATCAATCAATCAATCAATCAATCAATTTGGGAAAAGGTTGTTTATTTTATATTTTATTATATTTCATATATCATATTTTATTATTCGTTTAAATGGTAACGTATGACGGTAGACTAAAGTCTGCCCATGTCCCTATGGGTGCAACTTATATCGCATAGCGCTCCGACGTCACCAGAGTGCAACAATTGGTTCCCGACCGACCGAATGTCTATGATGTTTTGGGTGCGTGGGCAACTTTATGCCACAATATCTGTCAACAATGTTGTTTTTTCTTTATGTTTCTTACATTTTTAGTTAGCCACTGTATAAATAATTTGATTTGGTGTGTGCCGGGTCCGGGTCCATATCCCAATAGGCCCCCTACACATAATGTGGTGTTATAACAAAGATAACGCACTGACTGTACATTAGGCGGGTTGTGATAATGGGTTGTTTGTAGATACGCATTCGCTCTTGCCAAAGAATTACATCTGGTCTCCGAGGACTGTTCCACTGTTATGATAAGAACGGGTCGATGACTCGATATTGGTTGTCTTTCAAATGAGGGAGTTTCGAACCCAGTATCTTTGTTCGAACCCTTTATCGGCACGTGCTTATTGCGATCCAAAAGGCAATAAGTTTATTTCTTAAAATAGATTGGCTCCAAATCAAGTAAATATAATCTATTATTGTGACGTATATAGTCTACAGAATACAGACAGATAATCTGTGGTAAGGGTTTGTATGATAACGCATACTCGATGTTTATATTTTTAGGCCGTTTTCACACATCACGGTTTTTTGCCACATACGGCACGGTTACGGCTCCGTAAAGATCACGATTGTCACCCGTACCATACGGTTTGCCGAGTAACCACGGCCGTACGCAGGGGGGGTTTTGGGGGTTCTACCCCCCCCCCCCTCCCGAAATTACTCTTCTGCCAAGAAGACGAGAATAACATATTTCAATATATGCCTTGGCCCTGTCGTATTCCGTTTTATAATAACACTACTCTAACAAAAACAAAAACACCATACTCTACATGCAACTTTCTACACCATACTTACTTAGGTGAGTGAAACACTTGTAATAGACCATGGGCCAGCTAATAGAAACCCTCCCCCCCCCCCCCCCCCCCCCCCCGGTGCGGAAGGTTTGAAAGTGGTTTTGTCACAGCCTTCTCGAACGTCGGTTCAACCCGTCGAGAAGGCTGTGGGTTTTGTATACCTCTTAATATGACATTTTGATTTTCACTTGTTAGCCAACACAGCTTTGGTGGAACAGCCAACCAGGGGTGTCCAAAGATTTTGGTCTAAATAGTACAAATATTAATTGTGAGTCTTGTAGTAAGAAAGTAGTTAGTTTTACGTAAGGTTATAACTATGTATATTATTGTATTACTTCTAAAAATTGTTTGAGACCCAATTGGCCATTATCTTCGGAGATATCACCCTGTGTCTTTTTGGACATCATGAAATTCTTTAGTCACAAATGTCGTTTGCGACCACTCTAATGAAAGGTCTTGATGAGTACATTACGAATAAGTAATTTATTATACATGTCAATAATACATTTTCAGGGGTAATCACGCTTTAAACGTCAAAATCCATCTTCGATCGCTATTTTTTGCACTATTAGCTAATAAAGGTGAGAAGTTTCCATTTTTTTTTTTGTACCTTTGAAATATATGTTAGTGTATTAACATTGTTTGTAATATGTGATTTCCATAGAATAATATCCATTTTAGGTTATTGTTTTAATTTTTAATTTAATTTTTTTTTCATTAATTAACGTCGTTAAAAAAGAAACACGTTTATTTAAGGATTGTGCAGCTTTTATAATACAAATGCATGTCACTTAGTTGGTGGAATAGTCAAAAGTCACAAAATAACAAACATACTTACATAAACGCTCAAGAAACGCAATTAATATTTATGTATATACATTTGAGATGCCACATTTTGACACCCCTGGTGGGTGCATCCGCTAAAACCGTGTTGTATATTGAGTAAAAATGCGAAGACAATCTATTCAAGTACTCAAACCCGCTTCCATCATCTTCCACAATGTGGGTAATATGGGAGGTCATAGACTGGCCAAACTATATATGCTATCTACTCTAAGTAAACCAAACAATGTATATGGAAAGTTTTGTGCACCCCTTAAATGGAAAAATGTATTTAATTAAGTATTTTGAATGTTAAAGAATATATACGTCCAGAATTGTTAATTTACTGTCCAGAATCGCAATTAACATCAATATTGCTCCTTATTTCGCCATGTTTGGATACCCCTGGTGGGTGCATCCACCAAAACTATGTTGGCTAACAAGCAAAATTCGAAAGACAGTGTACCAAAATATCCAAAAACAGTTCTAAACTTTC
>CAMDTW010000377.1:0-60000 GCA_945910005.1 Isoperla grammatica | reverse complement strand
AACCCTGAGTGCTGTCTACACGGCCACCTGTGAGCTATACTAGGCTAGATGATTGTATGTCTCAGTGTTGCTATGGCATGCTTAAGATTCCCCCAGCGCACCAACCCTTAGTGTTGAGTACACGGCCACCTGTGAGCTGCACGAGGCTTAATGATTGTGTCTCAGTGTTGCTATGTCATGCTTCATGTCCCTCCAGCGCACCAACCCTGAGGGTTGTCTACACGGCCACCTGTGAGCTTCACGAGGCAAGATGATTGTAAGTCTCAGTGTTGCTATGTCATGCTTCAGGTTCCCAGCGCACGAACCCTGATTGGTGTCTACACGGCTACCAGTGAGCTGCACGAGGCTAGATGTTTGTATGTATCAGTGTTGCTATGTAATGCTTCAGGTCCCCCCAGCGCACCAACCCTTAGTGTTGACTACACGGCCACCTGTGAGCTGCACGAGGCTTAATGATTGTATGTCTCAGTGTTGCTATGTCATGCTTCATATCCCTCCAGCGCACCAACCCTGAGTGTTGTCTACACGGCCATCTGTGAGCTTTACGAGGCAAGATGATTGTAAGTCTCAGTGTTGCTATGTCATGCTTCAGGTTCCCCCAGCGCACGAACCCTGATTGGTGTCTACACGGCTACCAGTGAGCTGCACGAGGCTAGATGATTGTATGTCTCAGTATTGCTATGTCATGCTTCAGGTCTCCCAGCGAACCAACCCTGAGTGTTGTCTACACGGCTACCTGTGTGCTGCACGAGGCTAGATGATTGTATGTCTCAGTGTTGCTATTTCATGCTTCAGGTCCTCCCAGCGCACCAACCCTGAGTGTTGTCTACACGGAGGCCAGCGTCACGGCCACCTGTGAGGTGAAGGGGGCTCGTCCTTTCGCCAACATATCCTGGATCCTGGGAGATGACGTCATCCGCAATGATACATTGGTGGACACTCTAGGCAACCCTCAGGACGCGTGGAGGTGGCCCTGGATGAAGGAATCTGTCATGCAGAGACTCACACTCACCCTGCAGACTAAGGACAACGGCAAGGTCCTAAAGTGTGTTGTATCTCATGTGACCTTGGCCCGGCCGTTGGAGTCGACGGAGACGATCTTATTCACTGGTAAGTTATGTTTGTATGCATGTTGTGTAGAACCGATATTTTCTCAGTTTGATGCTGCTTCCCACCATCACTTTGTGACCACCACTTACCTCCGTTACAACCCGACAATCATATCATATTTACACACTTTTCATATTATGTTATTCATAATCAGTCATGTTTGTTATGCTTAGGTCTTGGGTACGTCACTACTGGGTAGAGCTTTGAACTAAAGATATCTGCTCACTTCACACCTTCCTCCCAATGAGCGTCGTCGAAGATGTATAATAGAGAACACGCGTATGAAATTTCTAATCAATTTTTAAATACCTTGTTTCTCTTTTAATAATTTTGTTTCTTTGAATTTTGAAAAACCGATCAGTCTATGCCTCAATATAATTGGTTAAGTAACGATAAATAAAAGGGCGCGCAAAACGAGCCGCCGCCATGTTGATGGGATTTGACGTCATGGTTTTGTTCTTTGTACGCTCACCGCCTCAGCGATTGGTCTGTTACTCCATTTCTACTGAATCATTGCGCCACAGCCACCTGTACGCGTTTCAGATCCCCGAGTTTAAACTTCAATAAATGCGACCACAACAAACCTATTTAAAGTCGATCCACTGTTTATCCAACTATTTGTCATTGTGCTACAAATCATGTTGAATATACACTTAAATATCATGTTTAATATTAGCGAAAAATAAAGTAGTTTCATCGACTACTTTTTTTAATATAAATATTTGAAATCCGTCGATTTCCCTATCCCCTACCATTGAAACGGTCAAAAATCATACACTTTCGAATATAAAGCATCGACTAAGTAGATACTAAACATTTGTCATTTTCTTTATTTTATACTCAATTTGAAGATAATTGAACGACAATTCTAAATATGTATGTATGAATACAATCTCTCGACTCGTTTTCGGTCAATATTGGCTTCACTACAAGAACATTTGATGGGAAATCGGGCGAGCCGTGAAACTATGGCAGCACTGCGTGCGATGACGTCATTTCTCTTTGAGCCCGCGTCCGCCTCACGTCAAAACATGAGCTGGCTGTCACATTTCCACGATGCGACGTGACTGGACGCTTTCTTATTTACATTTATTGTCGCTTATTTCCAATAAACATTTTGCGTCATACAAATAATGCACTCAATTCAAATTGAAGGCACAGTTAGAAACGGGAATATATCTGAATACGGTACGTGAGGCCTAGCCTAGGCCACCTTTATTTAGACTTAGGCCTAGGCCTATATTGCCTGATCCGAAATGAAATTCATGTATTGTACGTCCGTAAACGCAAACATTTTCCCCAATGTAGATATGCTAAGTATAGTATGCCAGGAGGCATCTGTATAATATGAAAGAAAATATGCCAAGCCCTAAGGCCACTCAAGGACGTTTTGTGATCATTTGACATGTGCAAGGCCTAGGCCTACCATTTATGTAGCCCCCCTACACGCATTTGAAATAATTTACATCCATTGCATGCCTTCACATGTCCTAGATGGACTTAAGTTACTTGAGATCACTTCGTCAGGTAAACAATTGCACAAACAACATGATACGATACAAAATATACAATCCTATCATTTTCTTTTATCGTAATAAAACGTCCTCCGCTTCGTATTCCGTATTTTTTCGACGCCATTTTCACGATCTGACAATAACAATGTCTTTGCAGCGTTGCCAAATATATTGAAGGTTGGCAATACTTTGTCGATGAATATTAAAAACGAGTTTTTTGTTTCCTTGGCTTTGTAAATCAATTAAGATTTGTACCCATTATAAAGTCTATAATTTGTGAATGTGTTGTGGTGTAATTAAAGCCAAAAGCTAGATAAGAAGTTGACTACTATTTGGAGTTTTGATGAACTAATTTCGTTTTTAGGGATTGGCTATTCTGCAGTCAAACTAGTGTCTAGAATCATGCCATTATAAATAACTGCATTTTTGTGTAAATACTGGATTTTAAAATAGTATTCTTACTTGATTACTGAATATATTTTACATTTTATAGTAATTTAACATAATAATTGTCAAAGAAATAATTATTTGTGATTTTAAACAAATATTAAAATCATTGCTTGAAACTGGTAGTTTGATCAATGGAACGACTTTAAAAGTTTCTTTTACTTAGGACTTGCATTAATATACTTTTTGTATCTGATACTTTTAAACTAAGGATTTGGTTTTACAAAAAAAAATCGTACGCGTGTTGGCTATTCGTACATAATGAAACCTGTTATGACACTGAAGTAGTAATTTTGTTATTTCTGTTGATTGATTAATGCTAAGTCAAGTTCGTCGCACAGATAATTTTCTGTAAAGGGTTCTCAGGTTGCCTGGCTTATATAATTTCGATGCCAACATTTCGAGTCTATCGATCGACCTTGATGTCCGATCTCCCAATACTGCAAAGGGTATTAATAAACGATAACAGTGCAGTCATTGTTGTTATTATTGTGATTGCTCTACATTGTGAAGAAAAGAGGTGTATATCTTCTGAACTGTGTTTAAAATATAACATGAAAAAATATTTTTTTAAAACAACGCTTATATTTAAATGCACTAAAAAGTAAAAAATATATTTTCGACCAACAAATTTTTGCCTCACTCAGAAAATAATAAGCGTTGGTTGCTTTCGGTATTGACATAGATTACAGTATTCTGCTGTTTATGCAGGGAAAGTGCCCAACGTTTATTATTTTCCGAGCGAGGCAAAAATTTGTTGGGTGAAAATTTATTTTTTTCTGTTAGTGCATTTAAATATAAGCGTTGTTAAAAAAAAAAAAATTTCATGTTATATTATTTTATACTTTTTAGTCTTAAAGAATCGCAATCGAATATGTGCTCTCTGGACGTGTCCGAATTTAGAAGACTGCATACTTGTGTACTTGTTAACTTCACTTGCAAACTAGCGTGCTCGCATTGCAAACTTGAATTTCGGACAGTTCCGTCCATGCACGATCCAGTGGTCTGCCATTAATGCTTACGGAAAGTGGGATCATGTGGCTACGGGAGAATTTGGCAAAGTAACTAGGCCTAGGCTACACATTCTCTTCAATTGCAATTGAAAATCAGTTTTAATTTAATATCAAGGTTCATTGATGCACACAAAATCATCATTCACTTACCTTGATTTTTTTTATGTTTTTAATTGTTTAATTTTTTAATTGATTATTCAAATGTTTTCAGCTCGATTCGACGTTGGAAAGTGGGTGAAATATCGATTCCCATATAAAACATTAATTTATTAATAATTATGATGAATTAATTGACAATTTAGTTAATATGACGGTTGATTCATAGATTGTCATTAAGAATACGTCTGTGTGAAAAATTTCAGTTTGATCGGACATTAGAAGTAGGTGAAATATCGATTCAAAGATTCCGTCCAGACAAACAAACAAAGCAAGCTAATATAAGCGTTGTAAAATAGCCACGTCCAATCATGATGACAATCTACACTAAATTTCAATAAAAAATCTGGTAAAATAAACATCAGACTTCTATGAACTGAACTGTTTAGTCTAAAAGAAATGTGTGATTTCTCTTTTTCTACATCAATAGAAGTAGTAGTTTGAAGTGGCAACATTATTTGTTAACGTAAGGCTATACATTTCCCCAACAAAATCATACGATAAACATTTGCTTTGGTTTTAGAAGCAGTAAGTGCGACAACGTCGATTGCAGTCAGCAGCGCTACACCTAAATAAATAATTAAATAAAGAAACAAATTCAAATGTTTGTTCTGTGTATCAGGGGTCGCGTCTTACAGCCTCACCATGACCCCGGACTACGTGCGAGTATCCCAAGCCCTCCAGACTGTCACCTTCACCTGCTCTGCTGGCGAAGCTCTGGCCGGGTGTCAGTTGTATTGCAACGCGACATAATTGTGTTTGTTCTGTGTCTCAGGGGTGGCGTCTTTCAGCCTCACCATGACCCCGGACTACGGGCGAGTATCCCAAGCCCTCCAGACTGTCACCTTCACCTGCTCTGCTGGCCTAGCCCTGGCCGGGTGACGCGCGACATAATTGTGTTGTTCTGTGTCTCAGGGGTGGCGTCCTACAGCCTCACCATGACCCCGGACTACGTGCGAGTATCCCAAGCCCTCCAGACTGTCACCTTCACCTGCTCTGCTGGCGAAGCTCTGGCCGGGTGTCAGTTGTATTGCAACGCGACATAATTGTGTTGTTCTGTGTCTCAGGGGTGGCGTCACCAGGGCCAGATTAAGACATTTAGCGCCCATAGGCTAAAAAGTAGAAACGAGCCCCCCCCCCCCCCCTCCCTAAATTCAACATGCTAAAAAACAAATGCATGCATTTAAGTAAAAAACAAAAGTACGCAAACTAATACATTGCAACTCACCAAATTGTATAATGTCACCAGCCCCAGTCTCGGCCGTTGAAAAATTAGAAGTTACACTCCTCGGCCCTCAGCGCATTTCGGCGCCGATAGGGGGGGAGAAGGGGGGGGTCGATTTGACACCCCCTAAAATGTCGGCGCCCTAGGCTCCAGTCTAGTTAGCCTATGTCTTAATACAGCCCTGGGCGTCCTACAACCTCACCATGGCCCCGGACCACGTGAGAATATCCGACGCCCTCCTCACTGTCACCTTCACCTGCTCTGCTGGCGTAGCCCTGGCCGGGTGTCAGTTGTATTGCAACGCGACATAATTGTGTTTGTTCTGTGTCTCAGGGATAGCATCCTACAACCTCATCAGAGCCCCGGACCACGTGCGAGTATCCCAAGCCCCCCAGGCTGTGACCTTCACCTGCTCTGCTGGCCTAGCCCTGGCCGGGTGTCAGTTGTATTGCAACGCGACATAATTGTGTTGTTGTGTGTCTCAGGGGTGGCGTCCTACAACCTCACCATGGCCCCGGACCACGTGAGAATATCCGACGCCCTCCTCACTGTCACCTACACCTGCTCATCTGACGTAGCCCTGGCCGGGTGTCAGTTGTATTGCAACGCGACATAATTGTGTTTGTTCTGTGTCTCAGGGGTGGCGTCCTACAACCTCACCATGGCCCCGGACCACGTGAGAATATCCGACGCCCTCCTCACTGTCACCTACACCTGCTCATCTGACGTAGCCCTGGCCGGGTGTCAGTTGTATTGCAACGCGACATAATTGTGTTTGTTCTGTGTCTCAGGGGTCCCGTCCTACAACCTCACCATGACCCCAGACTACGTGCGGGTATCCACAGACCTCCAGACTGTCACCGTCACCTGCTCTGCTGACGTAGCCCTGACCGGGTGTCAGTTGTATTGCAACGCGACATAATTGTGTTTGTTCTGTGTCTCAGGGGTCGCGTCCTACAACCTCACCATTACCCCGGACTACGTGCGGGTATCCCAAGCCCTCCAGACTGTCACCTTCACCTGCTCTGCTGGCATAGCCCTGGCCGGGTGTCAGTTGTATTGCAACGCGACATAACTGTGTTTGTTCTGTGTCTCAGGGGTGGCGTCCTACAGCCTCACCATAACCCCGGACTACGTGCGAGTATCCCAAGCCCTCCACACTGTCACCTTCACCTGCTCTGCTGGCGTAGCCCTGGCCGGGTGTCAGTTGTATTGCAACGCGACATAATTCTGTTTGTTCTGTGTCTCAGGGGTGGCGTCCTACAGCCTCAACATGACCCCGGACTACGTGCGAGTATCCCAAGCCCTCCAGACTGTCACCTTCACCTGCTCTGCTGGCCTAGCCCTGGCCGGGTGTCAGTTGTATTGCAATGGGACATAATTGTGTTGTTCTGTGTCTCAGGGGTGGCGTCCTACAACCTCACCATGGCCCCGGACCACGTGAGAATATCCGACGCCCTCCTCACTGTCACCTTCAGCTGCTCTGCTGACGTAGCCCTAGCCGGGTGTCAGTTGTATTACAATGGGACATAATTTTGTTGTTCTGTGTCTCAGGGGTGGCGTCCTACAACCTCACCATGGCCCCGGACCACGTGAGAATATCCGACGCTCTCCTCACTGTCACCTTCACCTGCTCTGCTGGCGTAGCCCTGGCCGGGTGTCAGTTGTATTGCAACGCGACATAATTGTGTTGTTCTGTGTCTCAGGGGTGGCTTCCGTCAATCTTACCATGGCTCCGGACCACGTGAGAATATCCGACGCCCTCCACACAGTCACCTACACCTGTTCTGCGGGCATAGCCCTGACCGGGTGTCAGTTCACGTGGCGGGACTGGAAAAACGAGGAAGGCCCACTGCTGGATCTTAGTCGGGGGTCTCTGTCCCAGGCCAACTCTACCCATCTGACCTCTGAGCTCACCGGCTACAGCTACAGCGGCCGGGGTCTGGGGGCGGGGGACTGCGGGGTCGCCCTGAAGGTGACGGGCTGGAAGATGTGGATGGTCGCTTGTCGAGTCCGAGCCGGGAACGGTGGCTTGAGCTACGCCTGGGCCGACCTCCATGCTCGCGGTGAGTTTTACTGTTTCCACCCACTTGAGCGCGTTGTGTGGCTCGTTGGTCTAGTGGGTCTAGTTTATTCTTGATTTCAATGCAGAAGCACTGGGGCTAGATTCCCGGTTGGGGGTGTTTATTTCATTTTTGGAACTTTACATAATTTTGTATGATATAGGGAAAATTACAATAATCTGCATGACATACATTTAAGAAAATTAGTTTTTCATTCTGTTTTTAAGTACAAAGTTATCGGGCTTCGAAAGGCTTTTAAAAGTCATGAAGTAAACGATAAATCAAATTTAAAAACCCGTCTTATGTATGGTAATGATACACATAACATAAACTGTTAGACAGTGTCCAACGAACGCCCGCGCAATAGGCAACCCGCAGTACAACCGAGACGTGGGCTGCAAGACACCGCCACCTTGTCGCGCCTCAACTTCCGTTGCTGTGGTAACTGTTCATACTAGTTGAGTACAAGAGCACGTCTTTCGCCCCGCTCAGCAGGTAAAGTGACCTTAATAAGTGAATTAAACAACAGGTTATGGGCCCAGTTCACAAAATGTATAGGTAAAGCAATTAGTCATCCCACCTGTTACAGTTCGGCTAAAAACTCCGCGCAGCAGAGTCGACGTAAGCAGGTGAGCGACGAACCTAACCTATAAAGTATCAGCGCTACTGCCTAACGCCTAGGCCTAGCGATGTCGTCCACGGACGGGAGAATATCGATTGAAAACTCAACAACAAAAACTACCAGCTGTGGAAATTTAAAATAGAAATGTTGTTGAGCAAGGACGACCTTTGGGACATGATAAACGAAGAGACGCCGACACAGGCCGACGCACAATGGAAAAAGAAAAACCAGCGCGCCAAGGCCACAATATGCCTACTCCTGGAGGACGACCAGCTGATCCACGTACGGAGCGAAACCACCGCCCGATCAGTATAGTTGGCCCTGAAAAATGTACATGAAAGATCCAACCTCACTTCCAAATTGTACCTCCTCAGGAAACTGTACGGGCTTAGGCTCAAGAGTGAACAAAGCATGGACGAACACATCAACAAAACGCTCGAGCTAGTTAACGAGCTCAGGGGACTGGGGGAAGATCTCAAAGAAAACCACGTCGCAGCCCTCTTGCTGTGCAGCCTGCCAGATAACTACGGCATGCTCATCACGGCACTCGAAGCAAGACCGGAAGACGACATAACCCTGGAATTCGTAATTGGGAAGCTTAAGGACGAGTTTAACCGAAGAACCGAAACAGAATCGAAGACGATCGAAGAAAATAGCGAAGCCGTTCTAAAAACAGTACGCCAGTACCGGATAGCCGAAAGATTAAGATGTTTCCACTGCAACAAGCCCGGACACATAAAAAAAAACTGCCAAACCCTCAAGAGGGAATTGCGGGGCAAGAGGGAAAAGGTCAAGAGCGCCAGAAGAAGCAAGGCTGGTTCAAGAGAAGAAGAAGAAGAAGAAGAACCACAGTACGCATGCTTCAAGGCGTAGGAAACCAAGAAAACAACTACTTGGTTCATCGACTCGGGAGCATCATGCCACATGACCAACGACAGGGCTTTCTTCACAACTCTCAAGGAGAAGAAATGCGCTGTCTCACTAGCGGACGGAAACTCCATGCAGTCCAAGGGAATAGGCGAAGGTCTACTGAGATGCAAGGTAGGCCTCTTACCAAAGAAATCGCTGATTGTGCGGCTCAAAAACGTGCTGTACATTCCAAGCCTGGATGGCAGCTTGATATCAGTGTCCACTTTAACAAAGCTTGGGTTCACAGTAAAATTTGATAGCAACCAATGCACGGTTTCAAAAGCTGGAGAAACCCTGGCCATAGGCCTCAGGAAAAAGCAACTCTATTAGGTCTGGCTTGACAGCGAAGAAACAAAGCCAAGCGCAAAATCGGCCACCCAAGAGGCAAACCATGAGAACTGCATCCACCTGTGGCACAGACGCATGGGACACTGAAACCCCGAAGCCGTCCGAAGACTGTTTCAGGAAAATTTAGCAATGGGTATTGCACTCGTTGATTGTGATCCGCTGGAAAAGTGCATTACATGCGTGAAGGGTAAGCTGACCAAAAAGCCCTTTCCAAAGAAAAGCGCAGAACGGGCAGAGAAACCCCTGAGAGTGGTACATTCAGACCTGTGCGGACCCATGAAAACGGAAACGCCTGGCGGAAAGAGATACATCATGACTCTAACCGACGACTGCTCTAGATACTGTACTGTTTTCCTACTGATAACAAAAGATGAAGATTTGGACAAGCTGAAAGTTTATTCGGCAAGAGTCAACAACATTTTCAACACCAAAATCAAGAAGATCAGGTGCGACAACGGAAGAGAGTACAAAAATGAAGCCGTTAAGTCATTCCTGGACGAGGAAGGTATCAAACTGCAACTCACCGTACCATACTCCCCCCAGCAAAACGGAGTAGCGGAAAGGAAGAACCGCTCCCTCACAGAAATGGCAAGATGCATGCTACTCGATGCATCCCTCCCGAACAAATATTGGGGTGAAGCAGTTGTCACCGCCAACTACCTGCAGAACCGCCTACCCAGCAAGTCAGTTGAGAAAACCCCTTATGAACTGTGGTTCGGCAGCAAACCCATCGTTTCCCACATTCGAGTTTTTGGAAGCAAAGCCTACAGCCACATCCCAAAGGAGAAGAGGACAAAGCTAGACCCCCGAGCTGAAGAAGGAACACTCGTTGGATACAGCGAAGAAGCCAAGGGTTACCGTATACTTAACACAGCCACCGGAAAAATCACCATCAGTAGAACCGTTGTGTTCACGGAAGCCAGGCCGAAAGACAGTTTCGAAGTCATCAGCAAGAGACCGAAGGGGGAGGCAGCTAATGTAGACGCGGAGAACACCAGCCTTACAATGGACCAGGAAGCCGCGGATGAACACGCAGATAACCCTAACGACGATGAAGAGCAAGAGACGATCGAACCAGCCGCAGCAAGCCCCAGAAAATTCTCAAGAACTAACAAAGGGATCCCTCCCAGGAGACTTTCCTAACTAGCTAGAGAAGTCGTCGAGCCAGGAAATTGGGAAGAAATGACTCAAATGAAGGGGGACCTAAAGAAAGAGTGGACAAAAGCAGCGAACGAGGAGTACGAGTCTATCATGACTAATGACACCTGGTCACTGACCGCCCTGCCCGAAAATAAGAAGGCAATCGGAAACAAATGGACCTTCAAAGCTAAGGAAAACCCAAGTGGAAACATTGAACGATTCAAGGCCAGGTTGGTGGCGAAAGGATACTCTCAGAAGTACGGAGAAGATTACGATGAAACATTCGCCCCGGTAGCCAAATACGCCACCATAAGAGCCCTCCTCACAATAGCGGCGATCAAAGGTCTAAAATAAGACACATGGACGTATCAACAGCATTCCTCAATGGGAACCTATCCGAGGAAGTCTACATGAAACAACCGGAAGGGTTTGTCGTATCAGGGCAAGAAGAGATGGTGTGCAACCTCAAGAAAAGCTTGTACGGCCTTAAGCAATCGGCCAGGACCTGGAACTCCAAAGTGCACGATACAATGAGCAATCTGGGGTTTTCACAAAGCAAAGCTGACGCCTGCCTGTACATGAAAAAGAGTGGCCAGTCATACATCTACATCACTATTTACGTAGATGACCTGCTGGTATGTGCACCAACTGAAGAAGAGCTAAACCACCTCCATCGAGACCTCAATGACTATTTTGCTATAAAAGACCTAGGCATGGCAAGCAACTATCTAGGGATCCAAATAGACAGAGACACAAACGGGGACATGTTGCTCCACCAACATGGAAAGATACTTGCCTTTATCGAACGGTTCGGAATGGGGAGCGCAAAGTGTAGTGCAACACCCATGGACGTAAGCTACCTCAGCCAAACGGGAGAGGAAAAACTGACAGAGAGTAAAAAAAACTAACAAAGAGTACCGACAAGCAGTGGGGGCACTCCTGTACCTCGCAAACGTCACACGACCAGACATAGCTACCGCCATAAGTATCTTGAGCAGAAGACTGGAAAACCCCAGGGCTACGGACTGGACGGCAGTAAAAAGAGTGATACGCTACCTCAAAGGAACCGCCGATCTCCCACTAAGAATCGACGCGTCAGGGGACACCGTTCTCTCAGGGTTCGCTGACGCAGACTGGGGAGGTGACCAAGCAGACAGGAAATCAAGGAGCGGATACATATTTCAACTACGAGGCAACACGATATCCTGGTCAAGCAGGACACAAAGCTGTGTATCCCTCTCTTCAACCGAAGCAGAGTACGTGGCCACCACATTGGCCTGCCAGGAGGCTACATGGCTTAGACAACTCCTGAGAGACCTAGGACACCCTCAGGATGGTCCAACGGTACTATATGTTGACAACCAGGAATGCATTAAGCTGGCCACATCCGAGAAGATAGGCAACCGAGTGAAACACATGGACCTCAAATACCACTACATACGAGACGTGGTAAACCAAGGAACTGTCCACTTGGAGTTCTGCCCCACAGAAGACATGTGTGCAGACATGCTGACGAAGCCGCTACCGGGTCCCAGGTTCACGAAGCTGGGGAGAGAATAGGTCTCGCAGCCAGCAACCCACGTGAAGGACGTCCGTTGAGTGGGGGTGTAAGACAGTGTCCAACGAACGCCCGCGCAATAGGCAACCCGCAGTACAACCGAGACGTAGGCTGCAAGACACCGCCACCTTGTCGCGCCTCAACTTCCGTTGCTGTTGTAACTGTTCATACCAGCTGAGTACAAGAGCACGTCTTTCGCCCCGCTCAGCAGTTAAAGTGACCTTAATAAGTGTATTAAACAACATAAACACGTATCGATTAAGTGTCTAACATTCTGTACGGCAAAAATAACAGGAATTAAAGTTTGTTTTAAAATAAATATTGACTGTTATTTTTAATTTTTAAATCCCGATTCATCATTTTTAAACCTGAGTAATTATGAACGTATTTCTTAAATTTAAAAAGATTTGGTTGAGAAATGAATGAGTTCTCCTTGCTCCTATCTTAAAAAGTGTTAAGGCAAGAAAAGAAGATTGAATTGAAAGAGTGTCTTTAATGTATTATAGCTGACGGCTTCATTTGCAAAAAATACCATGCAAACGTAACTTATGAATTTCATTTGTGCATCAAGTTATTCTTAATGGATAACTTCGATATTATTTTCCATTCAATCATAAATTTACACTTTTTAAGATCTAGGAGAAAGATTCATTGAAAGAGATCGCATTCATTACTAAACAATTCTCTTCAAAGTTTCAGAGACGTTCATAGTAGCAAGTTTCAAAGCTGACGTATTGGGTTTTTATAAATGATCATTTAAGTGCAATGTTAATCACACACAAAATAGATACGCATTCAGTGCAATTAGCTTGTAATTACCATACATGGTTTTATTTTTTTATCGCTTGCTTTCTGAATTGTACTTGAGCCCCTTTGGAGATCGGTTAAATTGTATAAAAAGACAGAATGTGATCAAAAACAGTCGGTAAATGGTCGCAAACTTCTTACAAAATTAGCATGTAATATTAAGGTGCTGATGTACGTGTGTCCACAATTTCATGGTGATAAGTTCACATTTGCGAAATGTTTAATTTTTAATCATATAATGTCCCCTTAAAAGCTAATTTTAATCAAATTACTCGTATGAACGTATGAGCTAAACTGGGCGCGAGGCTAACGCTAGACGCTAGACCGCCTCATGCTACGAGAAGAGGTTTCCTAGCGCGGACGGCCCTGCATTATTACCGGCTCCGGCCACGTGCGTGGAAGGGTTTCGTTATTATCTCCACGGGAATTGGACAAGTTGACATGGGTAGCGACATCTGCTAATTTATATTTTATTGCGCATATGACTTTTTGTTTATTGTGATGTGACATGTGACTGAAGAATCATGCATATAATTATGTTAGTATTAATACTTGAAATTCGAGGAAAAAAGAACGAAGTCGCTACGGCTATTTCGACATGATACAAGTATGAGAATTATTGATGAAATGAACTTTGAAAATCAATAAAAGCCTATTAAGTTAAATCATATATGATTGTATTGTGCACAAAAGAATTCAGAAACTGTAATTACTTAGTTAAATTATCATGCAGGAAGCGAAAAGTTGTTCTTTTGTTGTACGTTGTTGTTTGTTTAAAGTAAATTAGTAATTTTACTTTATGCAACAGAGAAAATGTTTCTATGTGACGCGCGGGTCCCGCTTAGAGTTATCTTCTACAGGTAGATATATTGAGAAATGGTGATACGTAAATCCAAATTTCGCGTTTTTCGCGATTTACATAATTGGGGCCAAAAATATTACTAACAAAATGGTTGGGGGGGGGGAGTTATGAAGTTACATTATTAAAACAAGGTTTAGCCTGTATGTTCTGTACAGTCACTTTAATTACGTAATTTTAGGCATCCCAAGACAACCTTACACATGCTTTCGTCACAGGCGAGTTATTCGTAGCCAATCAGCGATCTTTATCTGCGCGCCCTTGTCTCGGGCGGTTCGCTGGTTGGCTACGAGTGCCTCGCCTGTGACGAAAGCATATGTAAGATAGTCTTGGGTTGCCTATACAAGGTTTACAAGAAGAGGGTCCTTCCACGAGTGACCGTTGACTGACTGATTACCGCAAATTACGAGAAAAGAATAAAACACGCCATAAGAAGTCAATTTCGAGATTTAAACCACGTTTTAACCAGTTTAATACAAATGCGTTCGCAATTTCGCGCTATAGGTGAGATTTTGCGAAATTCTCGATTTCCAAATGTGTTTTTCCATATATCAATGATGTAACTCATCGACAATATTACATTTTAGGCGAAAAACGCACATTTAAAAGAAAATTGCGAATTTCGTTATAACCATTTTTCACGACCTCTATCTACAGGACAGGCTCATCAAGAAGAAGAATCAACTCTGCCACATCTAACTATCCAAGTGTGTGGCCTGGCCTGCTATACACCCTAATATATATATTTATATAAATGCGCATGTAAATGAATAACAGTTATTTATTTACATGCGTATTTATATAGATAATAATATAGAAAAGCAGTTACTGCTTATCAGTATGCTTTTAAATAATAATAATAATAATAATAATAATAATAATAATAATAATAATAATAATAATAATAATAATAATAATAATAATAATAATAATAATAATAATAATAATATATATCTCTGGCTCCTGTTTCTAACTTAAGTTAGGTCAGGGGGTGGCTATAGCCACCAGGATTCCAAGGCACTTCAAGAGCTCCTAACACCGGCTTGCCAGGCCTGTCATGTCCTCTTCAAATTCACTCTCTTTTCTTCCTACCAGCTCACGCCATCCACTTCTGTCTTCCCACAGTCTTTTTGCTTGCACTTCTTGCCAACTTCCACCTCTATCTTCTACATAATTTCTTATTTGATCTTGCCACCTCAATAATAATGCCTTTATTTGCAAACAGAATATCAAAATCCCACTAGTGCAATCACAATACAATTTGCAATAATGTACTTTGTAATAATGTAATTTTGAACTCTAAGACAGAGCACACCTTTTTAGGTGTGCCGCACTTCAGAGTGTCATGAAGCCTGCCCAATGATATGGGCAGGTCAGAAAAGGAAGCCATTTTATATTGGATAGCGAGGAAGAAGAATGACTGAGGAAGCCATCTCTGCATAGGAAAAAAAAACAAAACAATAATACACAGGAGACAGTGCTATAGTTCAATACATTATTCAGCAAGGGAGGGGGATTCATATCCCTCTTGACTCTTCATGAAATAGTTGAGAAGCATTCGCAATGTGCCCGAGGAAATCCTCAGAACAAAATCTGTTAGTCAGAATTACCGGTAACGGGCAGAGAACCTGCGAACTCCTGCATTAAGCCCCGTGTACTACCGCTGAACCACCTCTTTCGGTATCATCGGTAAAAATAAATCACGCGTTTAATGCATGTAATTTTAAATGATTTCGTTATGATAATTTTAAAATCGAATGTGTATAAAATATGCATGCTTTCTAAACAGAAAGTTGCGTATTAGTTTGTCTTTGATTAGGAAATCAAACTAGCGCTGTCTGGACATTTTCATCCCAGAGCCAAACGAGGGACGAGAACGTTCAAGTCACAAAGAGGGCTGGGACGAATGGAGGCTAAATACACGTGATATAGAATCAATGTAACAGTGCGATAGTTGAGGAACAATTTCCACTAGAGCCTCCTTTGCGTGAACCGATCACCACAGGGAGGGACCCACCTCGAGCAGTTGTAATGCACAATGTATTTTGCATAGATCTATTCGATTGAAACCCAGAATGTAACAAAAATCAACACCAACTGTGAGCTGAACCCAGGTCTCTTACTTGCTGGGCCGGGCAGTGCCGTGATCGCTATGCGCCACCCTATAATAATATATCTCCACTTAGCCCGTCCGTTCTAGTGTTCGTATTGCAAAGACACACACGCGGTATGGGAAATCTGCATCTAATTCGCAATAGATGTTAAATTTGTATCATTTCTGGTTTTCACTTTGGGGTATCATTACTTTCAGTTATCTACAATGTCCAAAAATGCCCCAATAGTAATGAATGAAAACACTTCACTTCTTGCCAGTCCGAGATAATGTTCTTCGTTCGCGTGAAACTTGGGTTTCTTGTTGTCTCTTGACAGTGGATTCATATGTTTACTACAATGAATCGTTTAAAGTCATACTGTCGCATACAGTTCACTATTAACATTTAGACTAGGAAAACGCTCCGCGTTGCCAGATGAGCGAGTTGGTTCAATGTTTTTAAGAAAACAAAACTTTTGAATATCACATTTCTCTTAAAAAAAAAAAAAAATACCTTTATAATAAACACATGATTTTTTTACAAGATGGCCGATCAAGTTACAGCCTTATAACTTAAGTATATTATTTCTTAATATGTTGCTAATAAATGCACGAAATATTATTTAAATCCGTTAAGGTGTTTTCTTTAAAGAAATTAAAACCTTCAAGTTGATGGATTTCCGCATAATTTCATTCGACCATGGTCTACTCAATAGGCTCTAATTCATAAACTATTAAACCTATCAGTGTATAGAAAGTTCCATAATGTAGATACAGACTATATCTAAAATGTCTTATTAATTTATCATACGATAACCCGCTTTCAAAACATAATAAATGAATTTTAATTTGTCGACCAAGTTCGTTGTTAACATTTGCATGTTTGCCGTGAAGGTCATTAAATATAACACGTCATTGTAGCCATTCTATGATAGCTATAAAAATTCCAAATGCATAGTAAGAAAGGTCTGACTGCGTTAGCCATTTCGGCAGCATACTATTTGCATCTAACTTCAATGGTCCGCAAATGCGAATCATATCGGTGGAAGACTGTAAAAACGAAGAAAATTACTACCGTAAATAAACAATATTTGCTTATAACATGGCGGTTGAAGCTACAATTTTGAAACTGTTGTCGTGTGTTGGTACTATTGATGTGGACTGACATATAAAAAATTATGTATATCGGTATGCAAGTTTTAATCTAATTAAATAAATAACAAATCATGTGTTTCAGTTGTTAATTTTTTGTAGGTTGGCATCTTACGTCATTGTAGCCATTCTATGACGACTATCGAAATTCCAAATAATTTTGCATAGGTATTGTTACGTGCGCTACTTTTGGTATATACCATGTGCATCTAACTGCAATAGTCCGCAAATGCAAATCATATTGGTGGAACACTGTAAAAATGAAGAAATTATTGTAGTAAATAAACAAAATTTTTTTATAACATGGCGGATAAACTTACAATTTTGAAACTTTTGTCAAGTATTAGTATTGTTGATGTCAATCTACAAGTGAAACATTATTTAAATCCGTTTGTAAGTTTTCATTTAAATAAATAAATAAACAATTTTGGTTTTTCAGTAATTAATTTTTTGTAGGTTGGCATCTTGATGAATTTTGCTGGTTATGTTAACAGCATCGAGTTTAGTAGTCACAAATGTTGACAGAAAATTTCAGCCAAATACGTTAAGCCGTTTGACCTGTGCGCGACGAACAAAATTTAGCGCACATACATACAGACATACATACAGACATACATACATACACACAGACAAAGCGCCGATCGAGTTGTATGGAGAGATTCACTCCGCTTCGCTACGCTCATCTAGTCACTAGGAAAACGCTCCGCGTTGACAGATGAGCGATTTTTTTCAATGTATCAAATCAAATAAATCATTTGCATATCATATTACTCTTTAAAAAAAAAAAATACCTTTATAATAAACATGATTTTTTACAAGATGGCGGATCAAGTTACAACATTATAACTTAAGTATACTATTTCTTGATATGTTGCTAATAAACGCACGAAATATTATGTAAATCCGTTAAGAAGTTTTCTCCAAGTTGATGGATTTCATTCGACCGTGGTCTACTCAATAGGCTCTAATTCATAAACTATTAAACATATCAGTGTATGGAAAGTTCCATAATGTAGATACAGACTAAATCTAAAATGTTATATTGTTTAATCATACAATAACTCGCATTTAAATTATAATAATAGCTTTTTAAATTGTTGACCAAGTTTGTTGTTATTTTCTGCATGTTTGCCGAGAAAGTCATAAAACATAACACGTCATTGTAGCCATCCTATGATAGCTATCAAAATTTCAAAAACATAGTGAGAAAGGTCTGACTCCCTACGCCATTTTTGCAGCATACTATGTGCATCTAATTTCAATGGTCCGCAAATGCGAATCATATCGGTGGAACACTGTAAAAAAAAGAAAATGTCTGCCGTAAATAAACAATATTTGTTTATAACATGGCGGTTAAAGCAACAATTTTAAAACTGATGTCGAGTGTTTGTAGTATTAATGTGGACCTACATATAAAAAATCATTAATATCCGTGGTTAAGTTTTAATTTAACTAAATAAATAACAAAACACGTGTTTCAGTTGTTAATTTTTTGTAGGTTGGCATCTTATGTCATTGTAGCCATTTTATGACAGCTATCAAGATTCCAAATAATACTGCATAGGTATTGTTACGTACGCTATTTTTGGTGTATACTATGTGCATCTAATTACAAAAGTCCGCAAATGCGAATCATATCGGCGGAACACTGTAAAAATGAAGAAATTATTTTTGTAATAAACAATATTTTTTTATAACATGGCGGATAAACGTACAATTTTGAAATTATTGTCAATTGTTGGTACGGTTTATATAAACCTACATGAGACACATTATTTAAATCCGTTGGTAAGTTTTCATTTAATTAAATAAATTAACAAATTTTATTTTTCAGTAATTAATTTTTTGTAGGTTGGCATCATGACGAATTTTGCTGGTTATGTTAACAGCATCGAGTTTAGTATTCACGGGTGTTGACCGAAAATTTTAGCCAAATCCGTCAAGCCGTTTGACCTGTGCGCGACGAACAAAATTTGGCGAACACACACACATACACACACACACACACACACACACACACACACACACACACACACACACACACACACACACACACACACACACACACACACACACACACACACACAGACAAAGCGCCGATCGAGTTGTATGGAAAGATTCACTCCGCTTCGCTACGCTCATCTAATTATCCGCCCCGCTTGTTCACTGCTCAAACTCATGCTGAGACAGTGTGATGGTGCACTCGGAGACGTAAGTGAATCAAGGGCCGGACTGAACATGCTTTACTCTAATAAGACTCCTGCACTCACCCTATATCGTGCATCGTACATAGCTTATGACACTTGATAATATTGAAAATATTGACTTAACACAGTAATAGGCATGCGTCTACAATACGCATAAATACGTAACAAAACACCCATAAAACAAAACACGCTATCTGAAAAAGCTCGAACATAAACCAATGGATACAACAATTTTGTTTAATGCAAAAATCATCATGGAAAAAAATTTAAAAACGGAAATATATGAAATTAGTTAAGTATGACAAGGAAAACTGTGTGCATTAATAAAACCAAAATTGATTAATATCTAAATGATGAAACTCTAAAAGTATTCACAATGCATTAGAATGGCTAACAATAGACAGCGCATGGCAGGTAGAGGCAACTCTTCTATTAATCGATGGAACTCCTCGCGCTCGCTGATAGAAGACTTTATGAATATACTTCCAAGTTTGTACAAAATAGCGGACTTGTCGCAAAATTGTCGATCTTCCAGGTCTAGCGTTAGGGTCGCGCCGAGTATAGTTGTAGAGTTCGTCGTTGCCCCTAAAGCAAACTTTCAAAAATTAAAATACCAAAAGTAAAATAAAATAAACTGAAAATCAGCAAGAAATTTATTGTAACTGAGTTGGTATAGACTATAACACAAACATCACAATAATAGTGTTGTACGTCTGCTCCCTGGTTACAGCCTGGGGCACCATCTCTCACACCCGGACACCGAAGGAGGCTGTCGTTCTCCAGGGCGGGGAGGCGAGGTTCGCGTTGAAGGCGCAGGGACCGTTGAGACAGTGCTACTTCTTCCCGCCAGGCAAGAGACTTGACTTCGATGAGGGATCAGAGTCTGCCCACAGCGCCGGCCGGTATCGCTACCAGGGGGCTGGACTGCAGAGCGGCGAGTGCGGTCTGGCTGTGAGCAACGTCCGCGAGGAGGACAACGGGCCGGTCAGGTGTTTCATCAGAGCGCCCGGATACAAGGATGAATACAGATACATGACTCTCATTGTAGCAAGTAGGTTAACAAACAAGACTACCACTTTGTCACGGATTAGTCAATGAATGGTCAAGACTCACGGCAGCTACAACAATCTGTTTTAGAAACTATTTTCCTTTATTGTGATGGTTCAATTAATAACACCTTAAATTTTAAATTTAATACTACAAAACTTGACCACAGTTTTGTGATATTTTGAATATGATTTACCTGGATAATAACTCCGATGACAGAACCTATCCATCTTCAATGCACGTGTGCGTTATGTTATGGGGTCTTTTATTGTATTGGGTCATGACACACATTGTGACTAGTTGTAGCTAGACCCTATTGTGAGGTGTTTTTAGAACGGTTGTTATACGTCTAAATCGACTGAAACCATTTCCGACCATTTCCGATCGTCTATTTGTAAAACTGACTGTGATATGGGCCCTTGTGTTGTATAAAGGCCGTACACACATTGTTACTAGTTGTAGCTAGACCACCACTGTGAGGTGTTTCGAGAACGGTCATAATACTTCAAAAAAGATTTAAAGTACTTCCGACCTCCTATCTGTAAAACTGACTGAGATATGGGCCCTTTTGATATATTAGGGCCTAACACACATTGTGACTAGTTGTAGCAAGAACCCCACTGTGAGGTGATTCGAGAATGGTAATCAAACATCTTAATCGATTATAGCTATATCCGACCATCTATCTGTAAAACCTGACTTACATATTGGGCCATCTGTTGTATTAGGGCCAAACACAAATTGTCACTAGTTACAGCTAAACCCCCACTGTGAGCTGTCTATAAAATGGTTTTGATACGTTTAAACGATTAAAACCATTTTCGACCTCCTAGCTGTTAAAGTGACTGAGACTTGGGCCTTTTTCATCAATTAGGGCCTAACTCACATTGTAACTAGTTTTATCTAGACCCCTACTGTGAGTTGTTTTTAGAGCAGTAATGATATATCAAAATCGATAAAACAATTTTCGAACGTCTATCTGTAAAACTGACTGAGATATGGGCCCTTTTGTTGTATAAAACACTAACATACATTGTGACTAGTTGTAGGAGGACCTTATATGTAAGCTGTTTTTAAATTCTTATCATACTTTTAATCGATTGAAACCCTTTCCGACCTTCAATCTGTATAACTAGCTGAAATTTGGGCCCTTATGTTGCATTAAGACCTTACACATATTGTAAATAGTAGTAGACCAACCCTAAGTGATTTCTACACGGCCACCTGTGAGCTGCACAAGGCTAGATAATTGTATGTCTCTGTGTTTCTATGTCTTGCTTTAGGTCCCCCCAGCGCACCAACCCTGAGTGTTGTCTACACGGCCACCTGTGAGCTGCACGGGGCTAGATGATTGTATGTCTCAGTGTTGATATATCATGCCTCAGGTCCTCCCAGCGCACCAACCGTGAATGTTGTCTACACGGCCAACTGAAGGCTGCACGGGGCAAGATAAATGTATGTCTTAGTGTTGCTATGTCATGCTTCAGGTCCCCCCAGCGCAGCAACCCTGAGTGTTGTCCACACGGCCACCTGTGAACTGCACGAAGCTAGATGATTGTATGTCCCAGTGTTGCTATGTCATGCTTCAGGTCCCCCCAGCGCACCAACCTTGAGTGTTGTCTACACGGCCACCTGTGAGCTGCACAAGGCTAGATGATTGTATGTCTAAGTGTTGCTATGTCATGCTTCAGGTCCTCCCAGCGCACCAATCCTGAGTGTTGTCTACACGGAGGCCAGCGTGACGGCCACCTGTGAGGTGAACGGGGCTCGTCCTGTCGCCAACATAACCTGGATCCTGGGAGATGACGTTATCCGCGAGCACTCACTGGAGAACACTCTAGTCAACCCTCAGGACGCGTGGAGGTGGCCGTGGATGAAGGGATCTGTCATACAGAGACTCACACTTACCCGCCAGACTAAGGTCAACGGCAAGATCCTAAAATGTGTTGTATCTCATGTGACCTTGGTCCAGCCGTTGGAGGCGACGGAGACGATCTCAATCACTGCTAAGGTATGTTTGTATACATGTTGTGGAGAACTGATATTTTTTCAGTTTGATGCTGCTTCCCTCCATCGCTATATGACCACCGCTTACCCCCGTTACAACCCGACAATCATATCATATTTGCACACAGATTTCATTTATTGTTTTTTATAATCAGTCACGTTGGTTTTGCTTGGGTCTTGGGTACGTAACTACGGCGTAGAGCTTCAAACTATGTCGAACTAAAGATATCTGCTCACTTCACACCTTCCCCCCAATGAGCGTCGTCGAAGATGTATAATTCGTACCTAATGAACCCGATTATGACATTGAAATAGTAATTTTGTTATTTCTGTTGATTGATGAATGCTTAGTTGAGTTCGTCGCACTGATAATTTTCTGTAAAGTGTTCCCAGGTTTCCTGGCTAATCTAAGCTCGATGCCAACATTTCGAGTCTTTCAATCTACCTTGATGTCCGATCGACCAATACTGTAGAGGGTATTAATAAACGATAACAGTGCAGTCATTGTTGTTATTAATGTGATTGCTTTACATTGTGTAGAAAAGAGGTGCATATCTTCTGAACTTGGTCTAAGTCTTAGTCTTCGTCTAATGATAAATATGACAATCAAGACTTATTTGCACTGAAAAATCTGGTCAAATAAACATCAGACTTCTACAAATACAACTGTTACGTGTTCAAAAAGAATTGTGTAATTTTGCTCTTTCTACATCAGTAGAAGAAGTAGTTTGAAGTTGCAGCATTATTTGTCTACGTTAGGCTATACTGTTAATTCATGAGAGTTGCGAGATGAACTGATCTTTATTGTTGGCCTCCTTCCTTTGTTGCACACATGTAAACAAACAGGTGACAGACAGGTGTACCAACTTCTGACAATGACAGCTAGTGATAAGCTGTCAGTAAAGACAAACCTCCAACATCTCCTCTTTCATAAATGTTTGACACAAAGATCCAGCGACACAGTATGAGGTAAAAATGAATTAAGTCTCAAGTAAAACTAAAAAAACATAAACGTTCTTCCCGATCGAGTCTTGCGTGGGGATACTGGATTCAGTGGGGTCTTCAAAGGAGATGCAGGCACTGCCGCGCATTCCGGTGGTGAGATTAGTTCGGCTGGATTCTCGGGTCGTTGCATTACTTCCGAACCGGCCTGAAGGTTATCCGAATCGGCCTGAAGGTCGTTTTCCTTTGTCTGCCGTAAGAAGACTCTATTTCTTCTGTACTCTTTCCCGCCGACTTTTACAATATATGATCGTGACGATAGTTTTGCGGACACAACTCCCGGCTTCCATCTCTGGTCACGCCATTCTGGGTTTGGTTTAAGTCGTATTCCTTCACCTACTTCCAAGTCTGGGTATTCTCTGGAGTGAGCGTCGAACGATCTCTTCATCTTCTGTTTCCTGAGATTTATCTTGTCTTTGACTCCATCTTCCACCTTGGGATAGAGAAGCTGACTCGTAATGGGCATTAACGTCCGAGTTCTGCGAGACATTAGGCGTTGAACCGGACTGGATGACATGCTCTCAGTTGGGGTGTTCCTCCAGTCAAGTATTGCTTTCCACAAATCGGTCTTATCTCTCATTGTTTTTTTCAGTATTTTCTTCGCTATCTTAACTGTCGCTTCGACTTTACCATTGGAAGGACTGTGGCGTGGAGAGATAGTGTTATGCTCGAACTCCCATTCTGAAGCAAACGTTCGGAAGGTTGAACTGACGAACGGAGCGTCGTTGTCCGTGATGACGACTTCTGGTATCCCGTGCCGGCTGAAATTTTTCTTTGTAGTGGCTACGAGAGTTTCCGACTGCGAATTTTCTAACTGATCCAGCTCCCAAAAATCTGAGTAGTAATCTACCGTCACTAGATATAGCTCGTTCTTGATGTGAAGTGTATCTAGAGCTACTCGCTTCCATGGTAGGGTTGGAGTCGGATGCGTTTGTAGCGTTTGTTTCTGTTGATTATCTGCAAACTCGTTACACGTACTACATTGGCTAATCTTGTCTCGTATCTCTTGTGACATGTGTGGCCAAAAGACTGTATCTCGGGCTTTTCGCAGACAAGACTCGGGTCCGAGATGGCTCGAGTGTATTCTGATGAGCATCTCTGGACGCATCTGTTTAGGTATTATAATTCTGCTCCCTCTGAATAGAACTCCATTTTGCATGCTTAGTTCTTCTCGATAGTTCCAATATTCCCTAATGACAATCGGTACTTGATCTCGCGTTGGTGGCCATCCTGTCATTATGGTTGATGTAAGGGTTTGTAGAGCTTCATCCTGAGCCGTCGAACTTTGGATCTGCTGTAAGCGCTCCTTGGTGACATTTAGATGTTCTGTCATGTTAATTTCTTGAATCTCGTTGAACAGACGTTGCTCGCGTTGCAACTGGTATACAACATAGTCTGGTTCATACTTTTTTCCGCTGTCCGGTAAGGCTGCTCGAGATAAGAGATCGGCAATTAGCATCGTCTTTCCAGGTTTATAGCTCACCTCCAAGTTGTAGTGCTGTAGTCTCAGGAGCATTCGTTGAAGCCGCTTGAGCGCTTGTAGGACTGATTTTTTGAAGATAGTCACAAGCGGTTTGTGGTCAGTGTCGACGTGTATTAGTTCCTTTCCACGCAGGTATTGGTCGAAACGTTCACAAGCGAAGACGATCGCAAGGCACTCTTTTTCTATAACGGCATAGTTGCGCTCTGTTTTGCTTAGAGTTCTCGATGCGAATGCGACTGGTTGACCTTGTTGTAACAGCGTTGTTCCTATTCCGACATCGCTTGCGTCACTCTGAATTGTAACTTCGTCCGTGACGTCATAGTATTTGAGCAATGGGGCACTAGTGACGAGTCTTTTAATTGTGTTAAACGCGTCTTCTTGCTGTGACTGCCATGCCCACTCGGATGATGCATCAGTCAATCTGCGTAGTGGCTCGGCTACTGCAGACAATGCGGGTAAGAATTTAGACAGGTAATTGACGAAACCCATAAATCGCTGAACTTCAGTTACGTTAATTGGCCGCTTCATGTGTCTAACCGCTTCTGTCTTCATCTTATCTGGCTTAACTCCATCAGCTGACAGACAATGTCCTATGTAAGGAATCTCGGACAATCTGTACTTGATTTTTTTCTCATTCAGTTTCAAGTTAACTTTTCTTGCTCGGCGCATTAAGTTCTCGAGGTTCGTGTCATGATCCACTGCTGCTGCTTCATCGGTATCACCCTTGCCACATATGAGAATATCATCGGCAATGATGCTGACTCCAGGTAAACCGTGAAGTTGTTCGTGTATTCTCCGTTGGAATTCTTCTGGCGCCGGAGAGATGCCAAACGGCATTCTCAACCAACGGTATCGGCCTGACGGTGTCCAGAAGGTAGTTAGCTTCGAGCTTTCATCATCCAATGCCACTTGGAGGAAACCGTCTTTGGCGTCAACCACCGTGAAAACTCTGGCTCCGACCAGGTCCGGTAGAATTTCTTCAATTTTCGGCTATTGATAATGAGAACGTTTCAGTGCTTTGTTTAGATCTCTCGGATCAATACATACACGCAATTTATTTCCTCGCTTCACTGCGACCATGCTGCTGATCCAACTGCTAGGCTCAGTAACTTTGCATATAATCCCGGCTTTTTCTAGATCATCTATTTTCGTCTGCACTTCAGTCTTCATGGCTACAGGCACTCTCCTTGGCAAATGTTGTACTGGTATTACATTAGGGTCAACTTCCAAATGATATTCACCTGGCAGACGACCGAGTCCTCTGAAAACATCATGGTACTCTCGTAGGAAATACTCGAGGGGCTTCCCTTCCTGTTTTCCTGACGCTTCCTGGACGGCACACAGCTTTGCGTTGATGCTGACCAGGCCTAGTGCTTGACAAGTTTCCGCTGACAGGAGAGGTCGTTGCGATAGATCTATAACTTGAAAGCTAAATTTACCTTTTGCTTGTTCAGTTGTTGTACATGAAATGTTGACTTTGCCACAGGGTTTGATTGTTTCTCCGCTATAGCACTTGAGACGGTCACTGCTGTGATGCATGCTTGGATTAATTTCTCCTGTGATACGCCTGTACTCTCTAAGACTGATTGTATTACAAGTAGCACCTGTGTCTAATTGGCATTTAACATATTTTGCTGCTTTTCCTACCTTCATATGCAGTTTCACAAAAAGCTGCTTTCCGTTTTGTTTGACTGCTCCGATGTTCTTCTGTAGGCTGACTGTGTATGCACTGTCTTCGCTGTCCGAGTGTGGCTCAGTGTCTTCTAGAGTATGGACCTTTTTCTTCTAGTCTTGCAAGCACATTTTTGTGAAATGGTCTACCTTGCCACATTTTTTGCAAGTTCGTCCAGCAGCTGGGCACTCTGATTTTTTCCACACATGACTTGTCCGACTGTTGCCTTGGCTTACCTTGGTGGTCTCCTTTATCCCGCTTGGGATAGGATTGTTGAGCTGTCTTGTGCACTGTCTCTGACTGTGCGGCTTGATTTATTTTGTCAAGATGTCTGTTGGTCATTTCAGTTGACTGTGACAGATTGAGTGCACGTTGCAAAGTGAGGTCACTGACCCCTAGGAGGCGTTTCCTAGTCTCTTGGTCGCTTATACCTAACACCATCCGATCACGAATAAATTCGTCTACCTTGTCGCCATATGAACAAGTTTGTGCTAGCTCTCTCAATCGCCCCACATATGCATTGATGGATTCACCTATTTCTTGATTTGCAGTGCCGAATACAAATCTTTCGAAAGTTGTGTTGAGCTTGGGAGTGAAATAGCACTGGAGTGCATCCAGGATTTTGCTTACCGTATCGCATTCCGTCGGCGCTAGTTGAAGCTTCTGGTATATTCTTAGGCTCTCTTTGCCTAAAACCGTTAGAAGTGTAGCACACTGAATTTTCGCGTCCTTCGTATCCAGCTCTGATGCTACTAGATAATTTTCAAAGCAGAAGCGAAAAAGCTTCCAGTTTTCTTGTGTGTCGCCTTTAACACACATTGCCTCGGGCGCGGGGACTTGGGCAGTTGCCATAATTACTATATTGCACTGTAAATTATATATTAACTACTCAAGCCTCACTTCTGACACCATGTTAATTCATGTGAGTTGCGAGATGAACTGAACTTTATTGTTGGCCTCCTTCCTTTGTTGCACACATGTAAACAAACAGGTGACAGACAGGTGTACCAACTTCTGACAATGACAGCTAGTGATAAGCTGTCAGTAAAGACAAACCTCCAACATATACATTTGCCCAAAAATATCTTAAATAAAACATTTGCTTTGGTTTCAGAAGCAGTAAGTGCGACTACGCCGCTTGCAGTCAGCAGCGCTACACCTGGAGCTGCCCTCCCCACATGAAAAAAAATGTATAATATGTTTTATATAATTCATTTATTCATCACAGAAATGTATTATGTAAAATGTATTTTGATATAGGCTTCTTAAAATAAATTTCCAATTTGGCCCAATGTCTTATATTTTAAAAGGATTTAAAATAGATTTGAAAGCTTTTACATAATGAATAATGAACGAGCTCATAAAATGTTTATGAATGATTTTATTAAATTAATTAGTAATATACATGGGATAATGTGTTTTATTTGTATTAATTGAAACAATAATTTAAGACATTAGTGGTAATGTATTGTTCATCTATTCATGTAAGACTATGGATAATCTATTGTGTGTAATATATTTAAAACACATTCTTTATAATGTATTAATAATCTACTTAAGAGTATTCATTCACAATGCATCATATGTAATACATTTGATACATATTATGCATAACCTATTAATATCTATTTAGGAATGTATTTGTTAGGTAAAATAAAATGCATTTTTTCATTTACATTACATAGCATGATTTATTTAAAAAAATATTTCTGAAAGCTACATAATAGATACACACAGTACAAAGTACAAAGTGACACAAGTAATTAGTAAATCTTTAGATGTTGCCCCTTTTAATGGTTGGGAATTTTACCAAAGCAGCTTCTGAAACATAAGAAAAAATAAATATTGTAATTCAAATGAGCTTTGTATCACAAGATGTAGGCTTAAGTAGCGGCAAAGATTACTGACAAGGGAAAGATGTTAAATAATCATCACCTTGTTAAAAGATTTGACTACAACCAAACAATCCTGTGCATGTGTGCAGAAAGGTTTCACAGGTTGCGAAATGTCAGCAACAATTAAAGGGGGTTGGGGGTACTTCATCTCCTCGTGTCTAACATTGCAAGAATCATATCCCACTAGGCATGCGGTAGATTATCACAGAGAACGGCGTTAGAGCTCCAAGCCTTTACTGGCATTGTAGTTACTAGAAACAAAATTAATGCAGTCTTACAATAAATAAGAAGTTTTGGTAATTTTACTTGTCGAGACAGTTCCAGGACACTGATATAAGGTGTATATAAACTCGGGACAATCCTGGTTTTCACCACGGGGCTGAACGACTGGAGGCCCGGACTCATAAAGTTCCTCACGTTGTAGCACATTGGTGCAACGCGGCTTGCAGCCACATTCGGAATAGGCGCGAGATTTTGAAACGTTTACCTTGTGGTTGCGTTTAACAAATTTTACGATAAATATGTATATTATGTAAGAAGAACATTAAAATACATAGAGCTATTTTAAACAAGATCACAGGCAAGGTTAATCCTCCTCCCTCCGGAAATGTTTAGGGAGGCCCGGCCTCCCTTGCCTTCCCCAACCGGCCGCCACTGCGCCAATCAATCTTCATGGTTCGACCCGACACTCAAGCCAAAATGCAAGAGTAGGACTCAGACCAAACTGCTATCAACAATCCAACTTGGGCCTCTCAAAACCCCTGACACAGCAAAGTTACCAAATTACTATTATAACCATTATGCTGTGTAAGTATTCTAATGTTAGTATTGTTGCCCTAGATTGATGGTTACACAACAGCCAGCTCAGCACCTACCTGATTGTGATCAAAACAGAGTGTTGTTTACCCATGTCACAATCAAGTAGAATAAAACTCGAAAGCGAAGGAATCCAGGGTGAAAATGAATAAACTTTCATTTTCACACTACAATATAAACCAACTTAGCTAACTTAGTACAGTGATTCAAGTACTATTAGGAAAATAAATTATATAGATAATACATTTTGTAATACTCTGCTACTCCCCCCTACCCGATAGATTAATGTTGGAAACGGGGTCAAGATATATATATATAATACATTTTGAGTCTCTATGAAGTTACTTTTAATTTATATCAATGTCTCCGTGTCAAGTAAATTAACCTGGTGAATGGTAAAAACTTCAGTGCGTAACGAGGGCTATTACTATATTTTGGATTATACCAACTGTTGTTTTTTTTGGAGAGGGGGAGGGGGAGACTTTTGATTTTCGTGATATGCTATCTATAAGGAAGAGGGGGAGTGGGTCAGTTTGGTCCAAAATTGTGTGATTTCATTTACAGACAGTCCCCTTTGAGTATGTTTCAAACTATACATACCTTCAAAAACCGATACTAGTCTGAAAAGCGATGTTTGATCGAGGTACCGGTGTCCACGTAGTTTCTTCGCTAATGTTGAGGTAGACCTACCCCAAAAGTTTGTCATCGGAAGGCATCTGGGAAAAATAATAAATATTGATACAGCAGGACTCGATAGAAGGGTGAATACAGACTTTTTTTAAAAGGTTTTGATTAATCAAAACCTGTATAGACAAGTAGGCCTAATGCTAATTATTGTTGATGACATATTATTTTGTAGTTAATTTCAAAGTTACTGGTGCTTAAATGAAATATAAGTTGATGTTCTATGTTTTGTAATTCAACCAATTACAGGCTAGACCTTAGCTAAGAGCCTTTAAGTTACAAGGTATTTAAGGCTGAATAAAAAAAAATGCCCACAAATACATCACTCGCATACAATGCCAACATTGAAAGGCAAATTAAATATGTTGTTTTATTAACACACTTTCCTGGTATCCTACTGGTTGTATTGATTTGTGTACTTGCTTATAGGCATTAGGATTTAGGTATTGTTCAGAATTCTTAACTAGTCACACTTTAATTTTTTTAAAGAAAGTTCAATCTAATACAAGTGTAAATTTACCTACATGGTAGGCCTACCCCCGAAGGCGAATAAATGCCAACGGTAACTGCAACAGTGCTTAGGCCTAATTGTCATTTTACCTTTAGCTTAATAACACCATTATTTGCTATTATTTGGTCGTACTGGTACGACCTGTAGTGAATGTGCAATAAATGAATATCCATGGTCCTCAATACGGCACTTACATCGGCGTAGCGATGACTTACGTCAGCGGCCGCATTCCTGGGAATTGGCAGAATAAATCCCGGCTTATTTAAAAGTTATCCAATCGGTTAATGTCCCAAGATATAAACATTGTTAATGCAAAAACTGCTGCATGCATTCTTATAGTGGGGACAACATTAAACTTGGCAGACAGTGGTCCCCCAGTTGCAGAAGTTGGTAATTATACAGGCTACTAGTTATCTTAATTGGTCGAGATTCTCAAGACGTTGTCATTTTAATGGTATCGCCAGGATTTGTCAACACAGTCAATAAAGGAAATAATATTTCTCGATAGGAGAGTTTCAGAAGTGGCCTAAGATGGCGGAACCATATGATCCTTTGCGCTCGTGGTGGGCAAAACTTTGCGATTGTCAACATAGCTGTAGTAGGGATTGACGACGCAAGTGTTTACTTTTTATCATTAAACGCCGATTCTATGACTCGTTACGAATAAAAACTAATGGTAACTGATAACTCAGACCCCACTAATGTCATTAAAGTTGTTTTACCTGATCCTTATTCGCTTAAAGAGTGGTCTACAGAGGTGTTAAAGTGGCCACCAGTCAAGTTTGGTGACATTTCAGTGAATGCTAACACGAAAAATAACATGAATGCGTACAAATCACTTGAAGCTTATAATTACTTCAAGTGCGGGTTAGTGCGTGAGGTATTTTACAAGTCGCTAGGAGTAGGCGAATCTCATGTAGGCTTGTGCTTCTTGAAATATAAAGTGACACCTGGCCAGAGGGTCAATGACAGGCCCCATGAACCCTGTGTTTTGGTGAATAAAACGAAAAATAAATAAATAAAAACAAAACTCGTAGCAACCTTGGTCTGCTGGCGCACAGGCCTACTTTGTAGGCTAATACCATTGAGTTTGTTAGCCAACAAACTCAATGCTAATACATTTTAAGTTACCAGGCCCTAGGCGCCTAGGCCTAAGCCATGCCTAATGAAACATAACCCCAAAAATACACACCCCAAATAATGTTGATACACAATGCAAGATAGGCTAGGCCTAGCAGAAAACTCATTTCATTCGTTCCATCGCATTACGTCTACATTACCAAAGCACTAAAGCCTACGTGTAGGCCTAGTCTAAGCTATTCCAAAAATGTTTAGAACAGATGCGTGAATGTGAGCTGGGTTCCCAGCCTTTTCGTTTTATGGCTGCAACCCAAGCATATTTCTTCTTCACATCCTTTGGAAAACGATAAAAACTTACGTTCGAACGCGTCTGTGAGCGATTTGCGCAGCCAAATGCTACACAGTTCTGAGGCATTTCGTTTAAAATTCACGTTTTCCTATGTAATTCTATGGCACCATTCAATGTTTTGACCACCAGTGGGCGTTGACAAGAAGAGTGACAGCGGACGTGACGTCATGTGAAACTCTCATATTGTAATGTATAACCTGTTTGACAACAACAATAAAACTTTCAACTTTCAAGTATGTGATTTGTTTCTGGTTGCTATGGAGTTGAGTGTATGTGAGTTAAAGCAACCAGGTTCGGCGAAGACATTGTTTTGATGCAACCAGTGTCTGCCTCCCCACACTTACTTAATGAGAATCCTGTGGACATTGACAATGCGATTGAAAATGTGTACACTGTACAGTGTTTGTACGGATGGCGCTCAAATATTCCAAATTTGTTCTGTACGCAGTCGATTTTTAATAATGGTCAACGGATCGCCGGCTGTGTTTTCAAAACTCACCCGCATACATCGAAATGCGGTAGATTTGCCGAGATTAATCATGAAGCTAGCCAACTGCCACGGCACCACACCCGTAATATACCTAGTTAGTCACCTGAAGAGGGGCACATCACTCTATAACATGGATATCACAACAAATTATTATTATTATCTTGCCTTGTTTAGGCTATTAACTTCAAATAGTAAATGTACACATTGGGTGTCCGCTCGGAAAGCGATAAAAAGGCGATCGTGGTGGCTACTGGAAACAAGTGGTGGGGAAATGTGCCCAAAGTAGTGGAAAATCGTGGAATGGCGAGTGGAAGTAGTAGAAATGTCGGGAAATACGTTGCGGAAGAGGAATGGGCGGCCATTAGTAGCAACCATGTTGACATGAAACAAGGTGTTACCAACCATTGAAAGAACCCTAACCCGGTAAGGGGGATGCAACCCCTCCCATAAGCTTGAACTACTCGTTGGTAGACCTGCACACCGGCAGCAAAAGGATCATGGCGTCAATGTACCACCCAGCCAAACGCTGTTTTATATCGTCGAGAAATTCAGTTTATAATGTTTTAGCGACACAAAACCTTGTTTGGGCGCATATTACACATTCTTCTGTGTAGTGATAAGTGTTTCAAGAACTTTTCGGGTATTGAAATGTGAAAACGGAGCGGACACCCAATGTGCACAATACCGTAATTGTTTTGCTGGCTTGGTTGCCTTAAAACCACCTCCAAGTCCCTTTTCTCTCTAGATAAATGGATGAGTGTGAGAGCTTGTAAATGAATTCTTGTGAGACATTCGGAGTCCACCCGCAGATGGTCGCCAACGATAATTGCTTCGGTGAGGGCTGTTGAAAAATGTTCCATCGCAACGCTTTGTCGTGAGTGGCCTAGCCTGAGGTGCTGAACAGCCGACGTGATACATATTTTATACAGTTACCTAGTGGAGGCAAAGCAATAAAAAACAAACTGCTACCGTTGAGGGAGTAATATAGGGTAGAGCCCCCAACCCATCGGCAGTTTTTCTACCGTCTTTTTCTGCCAAACATGCTTTAGTCGGGTAGTAGAAGTTCGCCAAGCTACGCGATGACGGAGCCTGATTGTTCGGCTACTTCAAAGAAGATATACGAAGACAGCCGAGAACTTCGTCATCGCGTTGCTTGGCGAACTTCTACTGCCCAGCTAAACCCTGTTGGACAGTGAAAGGCGGTCGACAAACTGCCGATTGAGTTGCGCCTCTACCCTATATTACTCACTCAACTGTTCTACTGTTAATGTACGTTCCTAAGTGAAACTATCGTTTCTACTTCATACTATAATATTATGAGACTTTTTTTATGATTCATTTCTTTCCATTGACAGTCTGTTATTTAGCCGGTTCCCATACGAACACCGAAGCTAGGCAACCTCGGGCTAGGTCAGGAGGTGGATGGATGACCACTCTCCTCTGAAACAATGGTTGCCGTTGGTTAGAGCGGATTGGAGGGTTCGAAAGCTTGTGTAACAGCTTTTTTCTTCTCGTCAACTGCTCGGTAGACCAGGTTAGTGGTGGAACCTATATGACTGGTCAAAGTTACACCGTCCTTTCGGATGGGACTAAGACCGTTTACCCTTTTGTACTAATCGATAGGAGTAAGCTACGTGCCGATACCAGGCTTCCCTTCCTCCCTAGCTCATAATCATTAATCAATCATCACTCATCAGGCTAACGGGGGCCTTGTGCCCTACACTGTGCTTACTTATAATTAAATTAACAAATAAATTATATACGTCATTGACCTATGACATTGATAGCGTTATTTGCCTTCATCAATATTTGCGTTCGAGAATAACAACTTTTCTCATCTCGAGACCATCGACCTTTGAGTATCAACTCAGGGCAGAGAACCAACGTTAGTGGTTGTTTGGCTTCCACGTCGTACCGGGTCAACGTATGGAAGTCGGGTAGTATAATCTCGCCAAGCATGCGCGGTGATCTTCTACTAGCCAACAAGCGTAAGTGAGGCTGTACGAGGCGGTGGACAAACTGCCACGTCGTACCGGTCAACGTATGGTAGTCGGGTAGTATAATCTCGCCAAGCATGCGCGGTGACCTTCTACTAGCCAACAAGCGTAAGTGAGGCTGTACGAGGCGGTGGACAAACTGCCACGTCATACCGGTCAACGTATGGTAGTCGGGTAGTATAATCTCGCCAAGCATGCGCGGTGATCTTCTACTAGCCAACAAGCGTAAGTGAGGCTGTACGAGGCGGTGGACAAACTGCCACGTCATACCGGTCAACGTATGGTAGTCGGGTAGTGTAATCTCGCCAAGCATGCGCGGTGATCTTCTACTAGCCAACAAGCGTAAGTGAGGCTGTACGAGGCAGTGGACAAACTGCCACGTCATACCGGTCAACGTATGGTAGTCGGGTAGTATAATCTCGCCAAGCATGCGCGGTGATCTTCTACTAGCCAACAAGCGTAAGTGAGGCTGTACGAGGCTGTGGACAAACTGCCACGTCATACCGGTCAACGTATGGTAGTCGGGTAGTATAATCTCGCCAAGCATGCGCGGTGATCTTCTACTAGCCAACAAGCGTAAGTGAGGCTGTACGAGGCGGTGGACAAACTGCTACGTCATACCGGTCAACGTATGGTAGTCGGGTAGTATAATCTCGTTAAGCATGCGCGGTGATCTTCTACTAGCCAACAAGCGTAAGTGAGGCTGTACGAGGCGGTGGACAAACTGCTACGTTATACCGGTCAACCTATGGTAGTCGGGTAGTATAATCTCGTTAAGCATGCGCGGTGATCTTCTACTAGCCAACAAGCGTAAGTGAGGCTGTACGAGGCGGTGGACAAACTGCCACGTCATACCGGTCAACGTATGGTAGTCGGGTAGTATAATCTCGCCAGCATTCGCGGTGATCTTCTACTAGCCAACAAGCGTAAGTGAGGCTGTACGAGGCGGTGGACAAACTGCCACGTCGTACCGGTTGACGTATGGTAGTCGGGTAGTATAATCTCGCCAGCATTCGCGGTGATCTTCTACTAGCCAACAAGCGTAAGTGAGGCTGTACGAGGCGGTGGACAAACTGCCACGTCATACCGGTCAACGTATGGTAGTCGGGTAGTATAATCTCGCCAAGCATGCGCGGTGATCTTCTACTAGCCAACAAGCGTAAGTGAGGCTGTACGAGGCGGTGGACAAACTGCCACGTCATACCGGTCAACGTATGGTAGTCGGGTAGTATAATCTCGCCAAGCATGCGCGGTGATCTTCTACTAGCCAACAAGCGTAAGTGAGGCTGTACGAGGCGGTGGACAAACTGCCACGTCATACCGGTCAACGTATGGTAGTCGGGTAGTATAATCTCGCCAAGCATGCGCGGTGATCTTCTACTAACCAACAAGTGTAAGTGAGGCTGTACGAGGCGGTGGACAAACTGCCACGTCGTACCGGTCAACGTATGGTAGTCGGGTAGTATAATCTCGCCAAGCATGCGCGGTGATCTTCTACTAGCCAACAAGCGTAAGTGAGGCTGTACGAGGCGGTGGACAAACTGCCACGTCATACCGGTCAACGTATGGCAGTCGGGTAGTATAATCTCGCCAATCATGCGCGGTGATCTTCTACTAGCCAACAAGCGTAAGTGAGGCTGTACGAGGCGGTGGACAAACTGCCACGTCATACCGGTCAACGTATGGTAGTCGGGTAGTATAATCTCGCCAAGGGTGCGCGGTGATCTTCTACTAACCAACAAGCGTAAGTGAGGCTGTACGAGGCGGTGGACAAACTGCCACGTCGTACCGGTCAACGTATAGTAGTCGGGTAGTATAATCTCACTAAGCATGCGCGGTGATCTTCTACTAACCAACAAGCGTAAGTGAGGCTGTACGAGGCGGTGGACAAACTGCCACGTCATACCGGTCAACGTATGGTAGTCGGGTAGTATAATCTCGCCAAGCATGCGCGGTGATCTTCTACTAGCCAACAAGCGTAAGTGAGGCTGTACGAGGCGGTAGACAAACTGCTACACCATACCGGTCAACGTATGGTAGTCGGTTAGTATAATCTCGCCAAGCATGCGCGGTGATCTTCTACTAGCCAACAAGCGTAAGTGAGGCTGTACGAGGCGGTGGACAAACTGCCACGTCATACCGGTCAACGTATGGTAGTCGGGTAGTATAATCTCGCCAAGCATGCGCGGTGATCTTCTACTAGCCAACAAGCGTGAGTGAGGCTGTACGAGGCGGTGGACAAACAACTACGTCATACCGGTCAACGTATGGTAGTCGGGTAGTATAATCTCGCCAAGCGTGCGCTGTGATCTTCTACTAGCCAACAAGCGTAAGTGAGGCTGTACGAGGCGGTGGACAAACTGCCACGTCATACCGGTCAACGTATGGTAGTCGGGTAGTATAATCTCACTAAGCATGCGCGGTGATCTTCTACTAGCCAACAAGCGTAAGTGAGGCTGTACGAGGCGGTGGACAAACTGCCACGTCGTACCGGTCAACGTATGGTAGTCGGGTAGTATAATCTCGCCAAGCATGCGCGGTGATCTTCTACTAGCCAACAAGCGTAAGTGAGGCTGTACGAGGCGGTGGACAAACTGCCACGTCATACCGGTCAACGTATGGTAGTCGGGTAGTATAATCTCACTAAGCATGCGCGGTGATCTTCTACTAGCCAACAAGCGTAAGTGAGGCTGTACGAGGCGGTGGACAAACTGCCACGTCGTACCGGTCAACGTATGGTAGTCGGGTAGTATAATCTCGCCAAGCATGCGCGGTGATCTTCTACTAGCCAACAAGTGTAAATGGGGCTGTACGAGGCGCAAGACAAACTGGTACTGGCGTTGTAGCTCTACCCAATGTTAGTGGTGATATACTCAAAGCACAGACAGCGGATTCCGTTATCTGCGCTCAAAGCTTCGGCCAAGGCGCAATAACTAAAGAAACTAAAAAAATCATCTGTATTCCACTCTACGAGGAATAACTAAGCGAGCGAAGCGAGCGTCTCCATTAGACTTTTATGACACTCGTTCTGTTTGATTGTTTTTTTTTATTATTATTATTTCTGTCGATAGCGGTCGAACGGAAAGTTTATAATCAAGTTGAAATTTGGACTTTTCACAAGCCTCGATGTGATTTGAAGGTGTGTAGTTTTGTGACAACATCGTTCGAAATGTTACAAAGTTACACCATAGTTACTGTTTTAATTTTTTTAAACTGAATGGCGGCAAAATGGGAGATAGCCATATTTTTATAAAGATATTTCCGTACACGAATATGTTCGTTTGATGGCGATCTAATCAGTGGCGTAACTAAAGGACCGCCAAGACCGCGGTCGCGGGGGGGCCCATCGCTCTAGGGGGCCCAAATATTTTGTCTAAGTCATGTATAATGTCATGTAATTGACCGGTTTATAAATTTGAAATCTCGCAAGAAGGCTCGGCATTGAAGGTAAGCAAAATATGACAAAAATTAGTGGTTGATGAATGGGGAAGGTTGGGGGGGGGGGGGACATAAATATGTTTGCGGGGGGGCCCTGGAGTTATAGTTACGCCACTGGATCTAATGAGTATTGGCAAGGTGACACCAAAGTTACTCGAAACACAGGAACACAGTTACGGCAAAATGTGAGGTATAGTACATTTTTGTCCTGTCACGAATATACTAATTTAAACGCGATCTGATACGTATAAGAGGCATAAATTACATATGTATTGCTGTCAAAAAGTGTTAGTAACTGTGGCGGACCGCGTAGAAAACACTAGACAAAATTACGTTGAAAATTCTTAGAAACGTACATTGCAAAGCATTCAAGAATGTCGGGAAGTATAATAGCAATAGAAAAATATTTCCAATGCGCATTATTGTATTGTTGTTAAACGTTAGTAGGGAGAAAAGGGGGGTTCTGGCACAAGGAGCGAAGGAGCGTTCATTGATTGTTGTTGTGACATGACGTAGGTGAAAGTATGTTATGCGGCTTTACTTTGTACAACAACAACAACACTATTAAGCCGATGATATTTTCAAGGTCACAGCATCTTGTTTTCGTTAAATATACTGTAAGACTACCCAATATTATATTGAATTTTTTTTCGATTCATTATCAAGGTAATGATGATGATATTTTCAAGGACACAGCATTTTGTTTTCGTTTAATATAATGTAAGAATACCCAATATTATTTTGAAATTTTTTTTCGATTCATTATCAAGGTAATGATGTTATATAAATATTGAGATAACGTCTTGTGTTCACAATATTAAGAATCTAAAATTACTGGTAAGGAATAAGGAAGTGATTAAAATACAGCACACAATAGTTGTATAAATGTATTTATCAAAATTCGCAATCATGTAGTAAGATTGATTGATAATATTGCTGTGTGTTTTTTAATTACTTTGTTATAATGTAATTATTTCTTAAGCTAGAGAAATAGGAGTGGATGAATGATGATTAGTGATTGAAATAAATATATGTTCCAGTATAATTTCATATTTATTTTCATCTGAACAGATTTTTTACAATATATTCAAATACATATTTTACAATGTTAATTCATTAAACCATTATTATAATTATATGCTAATTAATTATGTATTTTCGTATTCCCATATGCAAGAGTTGTAATACCATCTGCTAGAATATAGCTTTTATCGTCGTAGGAAGACAGTGAAACCTTTCTTTGTTTTAATGCATACACTAAATGATTTTCACTTCTTATTGTACACATATTTACACTTTGTACTTCCTTGTGAAACAAACATCGTTTGTAATCATCATGTTAAATGTACTTTTTAAGTGAAGTTCTAACAACTCCTTTTGCTACCTTTTTACAGTTTTCATTTTCTTCTAGAATCGAATACATTTTAGCACGAAGTCTAACGTTTAAACACTCACAATGAAGTAAAATAATTAGATCTAACTTCTGGTAATTAAACAAAGTAGCTATAAACTTGTTTTTCTGTTTTTAACGTTCACCTTGATCTTGAACAACAACTCTGATTTACGCAGTGTATATTATTATTAGATATGTTTACATTACTACAAGATATATTACTGTCACCAAATAATTGAATGAATTTTTGTCTTGTACAGAAGTCATTACAATAAGTGGAACTTGATTTATGATAATACCGTAGAAAATCGTTCAGAAATAAACCTCTTGCCCGATACATTAAATAGAGCACACAGTATTCACCACACACTTGTGTCGTGTAGCTTTGTAGTTGATAAGTGTTATACGACCACAGCATGCAATGACGATTTAGAAAACGTTTATGTTCTCTAATGAATGGCGGTAAACCATAACTGTCAAAATATTCACCTCTTCCAAATTCATCAATAAAAAACGCTACCCAATGACTTCCTGGTTTTCTTTGAGGATCAGTATTGACAATAAGAGCAGCAGGGCGATCGATGTAGCGGGGTAAATTATCTGCTGCAAATATACCTTTGCAAATACATGATGTGTATTCATCTTTAAGAAGAGCTTCTTAAAGTTCATTTGTGTACATTTTCAATAAATATCACAAATGCTACTTATGGAGTACTCTTCACAAATGGCTGCACATTCTGGACTCCATCGTTTATGTTCTTCATTAGGGTTATCTGTAGTCAACCACTGATTACATTCAATGTTACAAAAAGCACATATAACTGTATCGTCTTTTTGAGTGTAGTAAAAACCTGATTTAGCTAAATCTTCAACCTGTACATTTACGTTTGGAAAATATTTCAATGATGTTAGCCTTGCACAATAACTGCTCATGTCAGCCTTATCTCTATGTTCCATAAACCAGTTTGCAAGTTTAAACACGTTCTGTAGAGCACAAGACATGTTTTTTACTTTCTGATGAGTAGAACAATAAAATGATAACATTGGAAGTGATTTAAGACTAGGACACCCAACATCAGCTAAATCAATAACATGACGACCAATAAGGTTTTTAACATATAAAGATTTTTCTTTCCCTTTAACATAAAGTAAACTGTACGAAGCAGTGCAAGATTGTAAGATAGTTTCCAATTTGGAGTAATCAGTTTCACCACTCTCCCATTTTATTCCATGGTAATTAGACTCAAGCCAATACTTAACATTTCTTGCAATTTTATCAAGACAGTTCTCTTCATACGGTGGTTTGAATGTCCAATGTCTTACAAGAAAAGTGTTATGATCAATGATTGCAAGTTCTTTAATAATAAACTCATTATCGTTTCCTTTGAATGCTTGAAAATCAATCGAAGCACTCATGTTGATGGTGAGCGGAATATCGTCCTCTGTACGTTTCACTTGATATAATATCAAATTCTACATCCAAAGGGAGGTCATGTAGATAGTGAATTTTATTATTCACCTATAAGAAAGAAAAAAATTACATATTTGTCTGTTATTATTAAATTACATTGAACTTTATTTACAAATCACAAGTTTAAACAATGTAAATATTATATTCTTGGAATTATTGGTTACAGTAATAAATTAGGTAATTTTATTCGTGTTATTTTGTATAAGCAAAACATGAGTATAAATATGCAAACCAAGAATGCAAATGAATGAACATGAAAGAATAGAATCACAAAAAGAAAAAATAATGGAAACAAATTGTTAACTCACCGTTCGAAGATTGAATCTTGCTTCTCCTTCCTTGGACCGTGCAGATGTGGTTTATTCAGGTCTCACACAGCTCTTATATACCCAATCAAGGTAGGGCTATTAGACATATTGACGTATTTCAGTGTGAAAATATAAAATGAAAATATTTCTTAATGTACGTGCTGTTTTCAATTCATGACACTTTCACGAATAACATAATTATATTTCCGTGTAGAATCTGTTTTGAGTTTTGATAGACCTACAAGGACATTTTCTAAAACGAATCTTTTTGAAAATATGAAAATAATATATTTCTTGTTGTGTATGTGTTTGTAGTTGTAGATAAATTACATGTTCATGAATAACATTTCATATGATTATTCTGTGTTTTTGTTGACAAGTGACAAAGGTGTTATTGAAAAATACATCCTTTCTTCACATCGAACTATAGAAAGACAATCTAAACATTACTGTAAAGTCAAATTTGTTCAATTAATACTTCACGTTTTTTATTATGTGATATATCGTATACGCTTAATATCAGAATATAAATAAAAAAAAAACGATAATGACTCTACAATAGCCGTTCCTGCTTTGAAATACCTGAGCTAAACAATTTCAAAGATAACTATTCAATTGTGTTATATGGTGTTTTTTCATCCTCATAATCACTCACTCATCATCTCGATTAACATCGTTGCAAAATATAGGACGTAAAACCCCAAATATCATCATCACAAAGGTTGTAATATAATTATGTATAAATGTCAATCCATCAATCTCACTACAGCAGTTGTAAATATGTATCCTTGCTTTAAACATCCATTTACAGCTCTAGTCACGGGCCCTACAGGTTGTGGTAAATCATATTTTGTTAAACAATTTATTAATTATCTTCCAGTACTTGTCGATAAACACATAAATGAAGCCATTTGGTGTTATACTGAATGGCAAGAACTGTATGAAACAATAAATAATCCAGTTGTTCGTTTTCATCACGGACTACCACAGCTTGAAGAGTTTACTGCTAATGACGAACCTAAGCTTATCATAATTGATGACTTAATGAGAGAAGTGGTAGTGGATGATACAGTCATTGATTTATTTACAAAAGGGTCACATCATCGAAATCTTAGTGTTATCTTAATTTCACAAAATCTTTTTCATCAAGGTAAAGGTTGTAGAGATATTTCTCTTAATTCACATTATGTCATCTGTTTTAAGAATCCAAGAGATCGTGCACAGATATGTTACCTTTCAAGACAAGTTTTTCCACGCAATACATTATTTGTTCAAGAAGCTTTTGAAGATGCAACTTCTTCTCCTCATGGTTATCTATTATTAGATTTTAAACAATCAACACCTGAAAATTTACGTTTTAGAACATCCATATTTCCAGATAGTGAGAGCTATGTCTACATGCCGATATCTGCTATAAAACAACATAAAACTAAGTCTACAACATCATTTACACATCATGTCTAGCACTGTGTTGAGTCATGTAGACCTTCTTCGTGCTCTTCATAGAGCAAGTCCTGCAATGAGAAAAGCTATTTTAAAAACAGCTGATTGTGGTTTAGTTAAATCAATCTGTGAGTGTGCAGATAACACTTTAAAAGGACATGTACCTTTAAACATATCTCAGAAGAAAAGACTCAGTCATCATAGAAAAGTACTCCGTAGACTTGTACAACGTGGAGAACCGTGGACAAAGAAGAAAAAGATTTTGCAACAGTCAGGAGGTGCATTATTACCTCTATTATTAGGACCTTTATTGGGTGGAATACTAGGAAGCATATTTAAAACATGAATCACGCAAAAAAGATGATGCTTATCGATCCAGAATCTATCGATAGATTTCATCATCAATCCCCACATTCAGTAAACAACACATTATCTTCACTTGATACAGAAATGGAACGTATATTGAGATTGCAAAACATAAGTGATGATGAAAAATGGATACGATACAAACAAGTTCTGCAACGTTTTTTACATTTTTCAGCAGAATCTCGCAATCCTATATCCATACCTATTATTGATGAGAACAAACCGGAAAAGAAAAACCCACAAGAACCTTCAAAAGACTTAATTAAAATTCAAACTCTTAAATCAATTCCTAAAAAGTTTCAAAATACAGCAGAACTGCTGTATGACAGTCTAAAAAATTCAGGTGTTGTAAGATGGGATGAGTCTGGAAGTGTAAACGTAAAAGGGAATTTCATACCTGGATCGTCAATCATTGATATTATTTCTGACATAGTACGCAATCGAAGAGATACTAATCCTGAAGGGTGGGAAATTGTATCAAACGCTATAGCAGAACTAAACATACCTCAAGAATATATAGGAAATACAAGACGGAGACAATTCATTCATCAGGTACAAGTTATGAAGCAAGCTTCAACATCAACACCTCCTCCTATAGAGAAGAAAGGGAATATTGTTGAGGAAAAGTGGACGAAGTTTCGATTTTGACTATGAAAATTGTTACTCAACGTATTCTCTCAAAAATCTATAATGATCCTTCACACCCCGCTAGCTTTTCAACAGCTGATGCGTTATGGAAAGCAGTAAACAAAACTATTCCTAAAAATGAAATTACTCATTGGTTACAAAGTCAAGATGCGTACACTCTACATAAAGCTTTACGAAAACGTTTTCCTCGAAACAAATACAGAGTTAACAATATAGATGAGTTATGGCAAGCTGACCTTAATGATATGCAATCTCTTGCTGAATTAAATGATGGATACAGATACCTGTTAACAGTTATCGATACATTTAGTAAATATGCATGGGCTGTACCAATACGCACAAAAAAAGGGTATGAAGTAACAAATGCATTAAAACAGATTTTGCAAAAAGATAAGAGAAAACCAATAAAACTCCAAACCGACCGAGGGAAAGAATTTTTGAATAACTATTTTCAAAAGTATCTAAAAGAAAACAATATTGGTTTTTATTATTCCAATAATCCAGATATCAAAGCGAGTATTATTGAAAGGTTTAACAGGACGTTGAAAACAAAAATGTGACGCTACTTTACTTACTACAACAACTATCGATATATTGATGTATTACCACAACTTCTCCATGCATACAATCACACGGTACATAGAACTATAAAAATAGCCCCTTCAGATGTTAATAAAACAAACATGTTTCAAGTATGGATGAATCTTAATGGTGTTCCAAACCAGTTAAATAAATCACCAACTCTAAAAATTAATGATTACGTCAGAATAAGTAAAGAGAAAGCTGTCTTTGAAAAAAGTTACAAACAAAATTGGTCAGAAGAAATATTTAAAATAAAAAGAATAATTTTGAGAAAACCAATTGTATATGTTATCTCAGATCTACAAGGAGAAGAAATTGAAGGAACTTTTTATGAACCTGAAGTACAGAAAGTACACATGCGCAAGTCTCAGTTATTTAAAATAGATGAAATAATTGACAGAAAAGGAAAAGGGTCCAGACAGAAAGTTCTCGTCAAGTGGAAAGGTTATCCTAGTAAATTTTATTCTTGGATTTTCATCAAAAACATAAAATGATAAAAACTAGTGGTCAATTTTATATCACACTTCCAAGCAATAATTCTATGAAATTTTTTCCCAACAACACAGCTACCCATTTTGTCACCAAATTGAAGGAACCAATTAAACTTCTTGGTGAATGGGAGATGGCTATTTTTGAACTTAATTTTCCTCAGACATTGCTGAATGTAAGTGAAGGATCTAATGAAATAACTGTAACTTCAAGTGTAATGGAAAACAATAAGCGTGCTATAATGATCGATACTGTTTCGGTGAAACCTGGGTACTATAAAAGTACTAATGAACTTTTAAGTGCTATCAACAACGCACTTTCATCACTTGACATAGGTAGTTTTCAAATAGATACTGCTACAAAAGGAGGATATCTTGTATTAAAGGAAAATGTAAACATATCACATATTCATATGTGTCCTGAGCTTGCGATTCAATTAGGCTACGAACCTGATGTTGATATTGGTAACGATCCAATTGCACGAAATGCTATGACTCTAGGTGTTGGTACACCACAGCATATATATGTGTATTGTGACATTATTGAACCACAAATTGTAGGTGATACGGTAGCTCCTCTTTTAAGAATGGTCAACACACGTTATGCAAAACATAAGTTTGGAGAAGAAATAACAGCTTCATTTACAACTCTACAATACTACCCTGTTTTGAAAAGAGAATTTAGTACTATTGAAATTGATTTAAGAACCAGTACAGGGCGAGCAGTCCCATTTGATTCAATTAAAAGTTCCTTTTGTTATTTATGCAGACCTTGAAAGTTTATGCATCAAATTGTCTACTTGTTCACCCAGTGATAATTATTCCTATTCACACAAACTTACACTTCATGAACCATCGAGTTATGCATACGTCATTGTTGATTATGATGGTAAGATATATAAACCATTAGTTTCTTACAGAGGAGAAAATACTATTGATCATCTTCTTAACTCATTGTTGCATGAAGAAGAAGAGATTTTAAATTTAATTAATGTTAAAAACCCAATTAAAACTAGCATTGAAGATGAACGTAATTTCACTAATTCCAATGAATGTCATATTTGTAATGAAATTATAGATGATGATTCTGATAAAGTTAAAGATCACGATCACCTTACGGGAAAATATCGCGGAGCTGCTCATAACATTTGTAATCTTAACTTTAAAATAGCTTCACACATTCCTGTAGTTTTTCATAATCTGAAGAATTATGATGCACACTTAATCATGCAACACATTGGTAAGATAAAAGATAAGAAACTTACTTGCATACCTAATAATAAAGAAAAATATGTTTCATTTTCTTTAGGTTCATTGAGATTTATTGATTCTTGTCAATTTTTAAATGCTTCATTAGACACATTAGTGAACAATCTAGCAGAATATGGAGAAGAAAAATTTAGTTCTCTTAAATCACATTTTAATGAAAACCTCTCATTACTGATTCGAAAAGGTGTATTTCCTTACGAATATATAGACTGTTTTGAAAAATTTTCAGATACTTGTTTACCTAACAAAGATGCATTTTATAGCTCTTTAAAAAGTGAAACAATAACAGATGATGACTATGTTCATGCTTGTGAAGTTTGGGATCAATTTAACATTAAAACTTTAGGTGAATACCAAGACTTGTATATAGCAACTGATGTTTTGTTATTAGCAGATGTTTTTGAAAACTTTAGAAATTTGTGTCTTTTGTTCTATAAAATAGATCCATGTCACGTGTATACAGCACCTGGTCTGGCTTGGCAAAGTTGTTTAAAAATGCTTAAGTTGGAGTTAGAGCTGTTCACTGATATTAATATGTATCTATTTATTGAAAATGGTATTCGAGGAGGAGTAGCTACAATAACAACTCGTTTTGTGAAAGCTAATAATTTATATATGAAAGATTACAACCCTAATGAATTGAGTAATTTCATATTATATTTGGATTGTAACAATTTATATGGTGTAGCCATGTCTAAATTTCTACCACAGAAAGACTTTAAATGGTTAAATCAGGAAGAAATTGATTCATTAAATATAGTTAATATTCCAGAGAATGGAAATAAAGGCTATGTTCTAGAAGTTGATTTAGAATATCCTACACATTTGCATTCTTTGCATAATGATTACCCTTTAGCAGCAGAAAAACTGTTGATAACCGAAGACATGATTTCGCCATATTCAAAAACTATTTTAGAAACATACAAGCTTTCAGTCAGCAACGTAAAAAAATTAGTACCAAATTTAAAAAGCAAAACTAACTATACTATACATTTTCATAATCTAAAACAATGTATGTCGCTAGGTTTAAAATTAACGAAAATTCATCGTGTGTTAGAGTTTACACAAACACCATGGTTAAAAGCATACATAGACTTTAATACAGTTCAAAGACAACAAGCAAAAAACAATTTTGAGAAGGACTTTTTTAAGTTAATGAATAATGCAGTGTTTGGAAAGACAATAGAGAATTTACGAAAACGTGTGAATGTAGAACTTGTAAAAGAAAAAAAAAGAGCTAAAAAATTAGTGGCATCTCCAAAATTTGAATCATTTGAAATTTTCACACAAGACCTAGTAGCTGTTAATTCAAAACAAACTACTCTGTTGTTAAACAGACCTATCTACACAGGGTTTGCTATTTTAGAATTAAGTAAAGTAATTATGTATGATTTTCATTATAATTATGCATTAGCTAAATATGGTAAAAATATACAGTTATTGTTTACTGATACAGACTCTTTATGTTACAATATAATTACACCAGATGTGTACAGTGACATGAAAAATGATCTTTCTCTTTTTGATACATCTAATTATCCCAAAAGTCATACACTGTATAATGAAGTGAATAAAAAAGTACTTGGAAAGTTCAAAGATGAATTAGGAGGAAAAATTATAAAAGAATTTGTTGGACTTCGTGCTAAAATGTATTCGATTCTTGAAGAAAATGAAAACTGTAAAAAGGTAGCAAAAGGAGTTGTTAGAACTTCACTTAAAAAGTACATTAAACATGATGATTATAAACGATGTTTGTTTCACAAGGAAGTACAAAGTGTAAATATGTGTACAATAAGAAGTGAAAATCATTTAGTGTATACATTAAAACAAAGAAAGGTTTCACTGTCTTCCTACGACGATAAAAGGTATATTCTAGCAGATGGTATTACAACTCTTGCATATGGGAATACGAAAATACATAATTAATTACTATATAATTATAATAATGGTTTAATGAATTAACATTGTAAAATATGTATTTGAATATATTGTAAAAAATCTGTTCAGATGAAAATAAATATGAAATTATACTGGAACATATATTTATTTCAATCACCAATCATCATTCATCCACTCCTATTTCTCTAACAAAGTAATTAAAAAACATACAGCAATATTATCAATCAATCTTACTGCATGATAACGAATTTTGATGAATACATTTATACAACTATTGTGTGCTGTATTTTAATCACTTCCTTATTCCTTACCAGTTTATATAACACCATTACCTTGATAATGAATCGAAACAAATTTCAAAATAATATTACAGTATATTTAACGAAAACAAGATGCTGTGACCTTGAAAATATCATAGGCTTAATAGTGTTGTTGTTGTACAAAGTAAAGCCGCATAACATACTTTCACTGACCTTAACCTACGTCATGTCACAACAACAATCAATGAACGCTCCTTCGCTCCTTGTGCCAGAACCCCCCTTTTCTCCCTACTAACGTTGTTTTTATTAGCTTTTTGCCAGAGAGTTCGTAGATATGAACCCGCTTGCTTATCAACGCGTCACACAGAGCGTTTTCTTATTATAATGATACATAAGTAGTTACTTCTTTTGTTGAACGTTTCTACTACAGTGGCTTCTTCTAAAACGCATTAAAACCACATGAAAAATACGGATGTTCAAACAATTGCTGTTGTGGAGTATCTTTCTCCTCGGTTAGCAAAACACTTGGATACATATTCCTGGTGAATGGCGATCTCTATGTTACACACGATAATAGAATGATCTTTTGCAACTGTTGTTACAAACTGCAAGTGATATACACCCACGTGCAACACATTGAGAGCTGTTACCATGAGACGGGATGACATTGAAACAGCTGCAATGTCTCTAGTGCATGAAAGCCATGACGCGAGCGCAACCCTGCAAGTGATATACACCCACGTGCAACACATTGAGAGCTGTTATCATATAAGACGGGATGACATTGAAACAGCTGCAATGTCTCTAGTGCATGAAAGCCATGACGCGAGCGCAACCCTGCAAGTGATATACACCCACGTGCAACACATTGAGAGCTGTTATCATGAGACGGGATGACATTGAAACAGCTGCAATGTCTCTAGTGCATGAAAGCCATGACGCGAGCGCAACCCTGCAAGTGATATACACCCACGTGCAACACATTGAGAGCTGTTATCATGAGACGGGATGACATTGAAACAACTGCAATGTCTCAAGTGCATGAAAGCGATGACGCGAGCGCAACCCTGCAAGTGATATATACCCACGTGCAACACATTGAGAGCTGTTAACATGAGACGGGATGACATTGAAACAGCTGCAATGTCTCTAGTGCATGAAAACCATGACGCGAGCGCAACCCTGCAAGTGATATACACCCACGTGCAACACATTGAGAGCTGTTATCATGAGACGGGATGACATTGAAACAGCTGCAATGTCTCAAGTGCATGAAAGCGATGACGCGAGCGCAACCCTGCAAGTGATATACACCCACGTGCTACACATTGAGAGCTGTTATCATGAGACGGGATGACATTGAAACAGCTGCAATGTCTCAAGTGCATGAAAGCGATGACGCGAGCGCAACCCTGCAAGTGATATACACCCACGTGCAACACATTGAGAGCTGTTAACATGAGACGGGATGACATTGAAACAGCTGCAATGTCTCTAGTGCATGAAAACCATGACGCGAGCGCAACCCTGCAAGTGATATACACCCACGTGCAACACATTGAGAGCTGTTATCATGAGATGGGATGACATTGAAACAGCTGCAATGTCTCTAGTGCATGAAAACCATGACGCGAGCGCAACCCTGCAAGTGATATACACCCACGTGCAACACATTGAGAGCTGTTATCATGAGATGGGATGACATTGAAACAGCTGCAATGTCTCTAGTGCATGAAAGCCATGACGCAAGCGCAACCCTGCAAGTGATATATACCCACGTGCAACACATTGAGAGCTGTTATCATGAGACGGCATTATGTAGATCCACTTTATTACCAACGAGCCAACAAAGTATCCAATAGTTCTAGTGACAGGGCCGATTTGACTTTAAAGAACCGATATCGGTTTGCTTCTGTCATAAGTTGATAAATCGGCCAATGAAATATCTGCATATCATAGTGAACTAGTTCCTTGATGATCTGATTTATTAACCGCGCAGTTTTGATAGAGATGGATATTGCGCGATCGTTTATATCAGGTTAGAGAGAGGATGAACTTCTTTCAACTCCGCCGTACGAGCATCGACGTCTTGTGACGGGCGCTCGGTATACACGTGACGACACATGACTCAACCACGTGACGACACATGGCTCATGCACGTGACGACACATGGCTCATGCACGTGACTACACAAGACTCAAGCACGTGAATACACATGACTCAAGCACGTGACGACACATGACTCATGCACGTGACGACACATGACTCAAGCACGTGACGACACATGGCTCATGCACGTGACGACACATGGCTCGAGCACGTGACTACACAAGACTCAAGCACGTGAATACACATGACTCAAGCACGTGACGACACATGACTCATGCACGTGACGACACATGACTCATGCACGTGACGACACATGGCTCGAGCACGTGACGACACATGACTCATGCACGTGACGACACATGACTCAAGCACGTGACTACACATGGCTCGAGCACGTGACTACACAAGACTCAAGCACGTGAATACACATGACTCAAGCACGTGACGACACATGGCTCGAGCACGTGACTACACAAGACTCAAGCACGTGAATACACATGACTCAAGCACGTGACGACACATGACTCATGCACGTGACGACACATGACTCAAGCACGTGACGACACATGGCTCATGCACGTGACGACACATGGCTCGAGCACGTGACTACACAAGACTCAAGCACGTGAATACACATGACTCAAGCACGTGACGACACATGACTCATGCACGTGACTACACAAGACTCAAGCACGTGAATACACATGACTCAAGCACGTGACGACACATGGCTCGAGCACGTGACTACACAAGACTCAAGCACGTGAATACACATGACTCGAGCACGTGACGACACATGGCTCAAGCACGTGACGACACATGGCTCGAGCACGTGACTACACAAGACTCAAGCACGTGAATACACATGGCTCAAGCACGTGAATACACATGGCTCAAGCAAGTGACGACACAAGACTCAAGCACGTGAATACACATGACTCAAGCACGTGACGACACATGGCTCGAGCACGTGACGACACATGGCTCGAGCACGTGACGACACATGGCTCGAGCACTTGACGACACATGGCTCAAGCACGTGACGACACTGGCTCGAGCTCGTGACGACTCATGGCTCGAGCACGTGACGACACATGGCTCGAGCACGTGACGACACATGGCTCAAGCACGTGACGACACATGGCTCAAGCACGTGACGACACATGGCTCGAGCACGTGACGACACATGGCTCGAGCACTTGACGACACATGGCTCAAGCACGTGACGACACATGGCTCGAGCACTTGACGACACATGGCTCAAGCACGTGACGACACTGGCTCGAGCTCGTGACGACTCATGGCTCGAGCACGTGACGACACATGGCTCGAGCACGTGACGACTCATGGCTCGAGCTCGTGACGACACATGGCTCGAGCACGTGACTACACATGGCTCGAGCTCGTGACGACTCATGGCTCGAGCTCGTGACGACACTGGCTCGAGCTCGTGACGACTCATGGCTCGAGCTCGTGACGACACATGGCTGGAGCAGGTGACGACACATGGCTCGAGCACGTGACGACTCTTGGCTCGAGCACGTGACGACACATGGCTCGAGCTCGTGACGACTCATGGCTCGAGCTCGTGACGACACATGGCTCGAGCACGTGACGACTCTTGGCTCGAGCTCGTGACGACTCATGGCTCGAGCACGTGACTACACATGGCTCGAGCACGTGATTAAACGGCCACAACGCAGACACGCGGTTACACCTGTAGTGGAGACATAAAGGCAGCCTTCATTGTGTGGAATATTTTATTCATCGTTTCTTAATTTAAACTAAGAAGTCATAACAGTTAATCCTACAGCTAGTGTATCTGGCGCCTTTGAATATGGTTGCAACTAACTTATCATCAGGTTTGACATTGGCAATAACCCGGACTGCTGTACTTTATATATTATTATTATTATTATGCCTTTATTGACACAGAATTAGAGCAATTCCACAATGGTTAATATAATAAAAACAACAAAGGACAAACACATACACAGTAAAACTTAACAATAAAACAGGTTAGTCAATATGGTCATAACTAAAAATAGAAATAACAATGACAGTCATGATAAACAAATCAAACATACATATACATTAAAAAAAAAAAATATAAAGTAGTTACACATGACATTTTAAGACATGTTGTACGCGTAAAACAGAGTCCATACCTAAATCAATGTCACTAGTAGGCGGCAAGTTTTTGTAGGAATTAACCATTCCTCATTGTCCTCCCAGGGTTTATATTGAGGGTTCCAGATTGCTGACCCATCCTCTAGATAAGTCTTACAAGAGACGAATATACATATTGTACTGTTGAGTTAGAAAAGTGAAAGCAATTACGCTTTAAGAAACCTAACATCTAAGCTGTCTTCTTAATTACATTGGTCATATGGTCATTGAATGACAATGTGGAAGTTATAATCACACCGAGATCATTTACTCTATACACCCTGGATAAAGGCGTGTCGTTTAAAATGTAATCATAAATAATGTTATTTAACCGTTTCGTAGTAAAAGAGATGATATGGCATTAATAATAATAATAATAATAATAATAATAATAATAATAATAATAATAATAATAATAATAATAATAATAATAATAATAATAATAATAAAATAATAATAATAATAATAATAATAATAATAATAATAATAATAATAATAATAATAATAATAATGTATCTTTATTTAGCTTTCGCTATTTGTCCAACATAAGAGGTCCGTGAAGTTAGCCCCCCCCATGTTAGCACAAACTCTCAAAACTTCACCAGAGTTAGTGCTGAGTTAGTGTTAATAAGTGCCGTTGGAATTATAGTTTGTGCTGCACTAATACCGTAGTTATTAATAAAAAACTGTGGGGGGGGCTAACTTCACGGAGCCCCCCCCCATTGTTATTACAAACTCTCAAAACTTCACCAGAGTTAGTGCTGAGTTAGTGCTAATAAGTACCGTTGGAATTACAGTTTGTGCTGCACTAATATTGTAGTTATTGATAAAAACTGTGGGGGGGGGGCTAACTTCACGCAGCCCCCTCCCCCATGTTAGCACTAACTCTCAAACCTTCACCAGAGTTAGTGCTGAGTTGGTGCTAATAAGTGCCGTTGGAATTATAGTTTGTGCTGCACTAATACCGTAGTTATTAATACAAAACTGTGGGGGGGGGCTAACTTCACGCTACCCCAAATATCAGCACTAACTCTGAAAACTTCACCACAGTTAGTGCTGAGTTAGTGCTAATACGTGCCGTTGGAATTACAGTTTGTGCTGCACTAATACTGTAGTTATTGATAAAAAAAACTGTGGGGGGGCTAACTTTACGCAGCACCCCCCCCATGTTAGCACTAACTCTCAAACCTTCACCAGAGTTATTGCTGAGTTAGTGCTAATAAGCAGCACAAACTATAATTTCAACGGCACTTATTAGCACTAACTCAGCACTAACTCTGGTGAAGTTTTGAGAGTTTGTGCTTACATGGGGGGGGGGGGGGGGGGGGTGGCTAACTTCACGGACCTCAAAGCCATCATACATTAATAATTTGTCAATACTATTAAAAAAATACAATATTCTAACATAAAAAAAGAATGTTTTCTATCACATACGAGTTTGTAGATTTATTTTGATTTCTAAGTGTGGCTGCAATGCGTTTCAATGGCAAGGATGGATGTAGTGGCTAGTCAGTTGATACACTAGTGTCATTAAGTCAAAAATAAATTAGATTTACTTAAACTAGAAATATAATGCAATAGTATTATTTATTCAGTGCGATATAAGTATATAATACTATTATTAAACAGCAAATATCAATATTTTCTGTCTTAACACGTATTTACAAGTTCATATTAAGTAGAGCTTTTGACTAGTCGATAACACTGAGAGGAGCTCCCTTGCATTGCGGTAGCATTGACGTCATCTAAAAAGACAACTACAGATCACGTGGGGTAGTTGTTTCCCGCGCCACCTACATCCGACCAATCAGAGGTCTCCAAAAAACTTGCTACTGGGTTTCCAAACCAACATCAGACCAATCAGGGGTCTCTAAAAAATCGAGAGTAAATTGTTCGAGGTGAAAGAAGGTTTCCGGTCGGATCTTGGGCGCCATATTGTCTGCTTGTTTTAGCTGGAAGGACGTACATTGCACAACGTCTGTTTAACCACAAGTACATTTGTGATTGATTTGATTGTTACTGGTGCAACAATAACCATAGCACCGTATTATGGACAGAAAACCATTATTTCTGATTCATGATAAAGAGTTCTACTTTCAAGTGACGAAAATCCTGCTACACAATAATCACAGTGGCGTAGAACTAGGCTGCGTCAAGCACTCAATGACGGTAAGTCCAGTATATATTTTAGAGTTTAAAGAATCTCTGGGCAAAATTCATCAATTACACACGCTAGGGGATATTTAACATTGAACTGTTAGGTTCTTGGTTCGCTATTTGGCGTGAAGTGCTCCTGTTTAGTTATTTGCTGGTACGGTAGGCTCAACCCTGGAAAGGAGTTTTTGTGTAGGGGCAGAGTTTAATTTTACTAAAATATATAAAAGCAATGTGCTAGTCATCAGTCCATTAGTTTCTATATTTGAAAACTCTTTAGAAAATGTACGAGAAATCTTTATATCAAATAGTGATTTTTTCCTGTGCTGCCATTTTAGTTTTTTACGGGTAGGTCCACCTTCGAAATGAACCATAAATATTGTGTTTAATTTTAGTCAGATGTCTATTTACTGTTAATCATCGACAGTCCATTATAGTTTACTTCCGTACAAAACAACTCCTTATAAGATGTATGTAAAACGTAAACTATAAATTGTGAGTATTGGTATGCTTTGAGCCGCAATTTTGTTTTTGTGTATAAGGTCAGTCTTAAATGCTAGTATAATTGTGTCTAGACAGTGGTTCGTTCAGATAAAGTATTATCCACCGCTATACAACGTTAACAATCGGTCTATGATTTGTCAATTTGATAAAACTAGTTTCTAAAGAGCATATTTTTAACGAACCACCAATTCTTGATTCTAATGAAATAAACTGAGAATATATTACCACGAGGTCGCCGGTTCTATACCCGTTATCGTTCAGTTGTTTTTTTATTTATCTTTTCATTTATACAGGGTCAAATATAGGCAAACAGTGCATATACATGATTGAATGTATTTCCAAGGTTTTCCTCAGTCCCAACGTGAAATAATTTGAGACAAAACAATTTTCAATCATTAAAAACAAGACAAAACACTAAAAATAAAATACTACAATATCTTTTTATTCATTTATAGAGTCATGAATCCCTGGGCAGGGCTGCCCGCAAAATTAAATAAATACGCAAAATTATATTATTTTAAAATAGCTCAGTGTGCAGTGTGCAGTGTTTTCACTTACTTTGCATTTAATACGTCAATACTACTAAACCAGAATATTGTTACCATACACTATTTATATACAAAAGGTGTCATTTACTGTCATTGACCCCATTTATACAAAATGTAACCTGAAAACTCGTATCCACGGCAAAGTAGGTCAAGTATTGTGGTTGCACGAGACTTTGTACGAACATGTTACTATGTCATGGCTGGCTTTTCAATTGTTACAAAGGTGTTTTCTATTTATAAACATACGCCTAGCAGAGGGTTCCAAAAAGAGATGAGATTTTTTAAATAATTGACAAACTGTTTGGAAATAAAACCAGAAATAATGGGTGACGTTAGGTCACATTACTATTGTAGCCTGCGTAAGCGCAACTGACCACTATTTCACCCATGTCACCAAAACTATCAAAACTTTAGTCTTCCCTGGTGGTAAAATAATTGCGAAACTTTGTGATTTACTAATATTTCACAATTAAAACAGTTCAGCTGGCGTAGTGGCCGTGGTCGATTTGGCGTTATTTCCTCCGCTCCAGCTCGAACCCTGGCTCGGGTATGAAAGCCATTAAGTGTTTGCATCTGTATACATAATGGATTGTTTTGAATGATAACACTGTTGACGAAATACAAGATGTAAAATATAATACCTAATATATAGAAATAAACAATTAAAATCTAAAAACAAAACCGTCGTACTCGTGAAGTTTTAAAAATGTTTCTATATTCATGAAATTGGTAAACTTGTCAAGTGGTTTGCGCGCTATTCTTAACGCATAGTCGATAAAGAAGTTCTCCCTTGATAAATTAAGACACCGCCTTCTCAACACATCGTGATAAAAACCCCGCTTACTCCCACTCTCGCATTGCGGTAGCATTGACGTCATCTAAAAAGACCGTTGCAGATCACGTGGGGTGGCTAGACCAATCAGAGCAACTCCCGCGCATTTCTAAGGGGTTTTTTAGCTGAGCGCCATATTGTTTCCTTGCTTCTCATTGTGGAAGGATGTACATTGCACAACGTATATTTTGTGATGAATTTGTTTGGTGTAACAATAGTTCAGAATCGTATTATGAACAGTAAACCATAATTTCTGATTCATGAAAGAGTTTGACGAAAAGCTGCTTCACAATACTCGCAGTGGCGTAGAACTTGGAGGCGTCAAACACTCAATGACGGTAAGTCCACATAATTGTGTTTGATGTAGGCCTATACATGAACATACACAATTTATAGTAGCCTATCTCTGGACAAGATGCATCAGTTACACTCGTTAGTAGATATTTAACATTAAACGGCTAGATTCTTTGTTCGTTTTTTCGCGAAACATGGTCGGCCTACGGTAAACTCAACCCTGGAAATACGTTTTTGCGTAGGTCAGAGTGTTTAATGTTACTAAAAGATATGTTAATCATGCTTATTATCAGTTCATAAGTTATTTAAAGAGAAAGAGTTTAAAAAACTATTTATGAAATAGATGATGTGTTAATATCAAATTGAGATATTTCCTATTTTGCATTATTACGAGCCGCCATCTTAGTTTTTGGTGGTAAGATCAACTTTCGACACTAACCTTAAATTGTCGTAATACAGAGTTTAATTTTAATCAGAAACCTACTTACTGGTAATCAGCTACTGTCCATTATAGTTTATTTCCGTACAAAAAACTTATAAGATGTATGAAAAATGTTAACATTTAATTGTGAGTATTTGTGTGTTATGAGCCGCCATTATCGTTTTTTGTGTCCGGGCGGTGGTTTGTTCAGATAAAGTTTTATCTACCTCTATACATCGTTAATAATCGGTTCATGTTTTATCAATTTGAGATAACTTGTTTTATAAAGAAAAAGAACATGTTTTAAAGAACCACTAATCTAATATAAATTCACAGAATCGTCTGGTATGAAGCTGATACATTGTTGATAAAATATCACCGCAAAGTCGCCGGTTCTATATCCGTTATTGGCAAACCTTACTGAATTTTCGAGCTTTTAGACCATAAGGTATACATCAAAAAGTTAATAAGCTTCTTTGTTTGATATAACTTTGGGAAGTTTAATATACATATCTTGTGCTCTGATTCTCCTAATAAGCATTAGCATTACAATAAGCATTACAAACTATTTACCTACTCACTGTTTATGTTATGATTGAATGTCGATGCCCTATTGTATATTGTTGGTCGGCTGATGATGGGGGTAAACCCATCTACTATGTATGTGGGTTAAACGTTAACATTGTTGCAATTAACAGATTATTTTTTGTAACTCAAGTGTTGTTGATGTTTTACAGCCGACGGTGAATTTTCCCAAGCTCTGCGCCTACCTCGGTCGCCTCACAGTAATAGCGACCTATCGCGTGACGTCACATTAGGCCAGAGGTAAGTCAAGTCACTAAAAAACATTCACTACATTGGAGCCGGGAGCGAGTACCTGTCCTTGCTGACATAAAAAATAATTGCTTGTTTTACTGACTTTTTATAATTAACAATTCTAGATTCAATCTTCAATATAAGGAGTTGTATTGTTGCATATATTATATCGTAAGCTTTCGTTTCGAAGCCGTGGATATCCGATACAGCGTTTCATTATTTAATCGTTGTTGGAAATCTTTACCAATTGGGCAAATCAAGTAAGGCAAAATGATCTGAATTCATTCAAAAAGCAAAACTCATAATTTTAGGTTTCGACGTCCTTCTAAATTCGTTGTCAATACAAAACATCTTTACATTTGAAATTTTAGAAACATTCACATTCAAAATTAAGGTGTAGATTAGCATTCATAAAAGTCAGCTAGAAATTCCGCACATCATTATGTGGGAAAGAACAGGCATGACATCATAGTGAGATGACCATGTGGGTGGGATATGGGGAACTGCCTCCCGCAAACCCTATTAGATTAGGCTATAAGTACGATACTTTTGGCATGGACTATGTTTATCACTAAATTAATATAGGTAGCTAGAACTAACACTAATAAGCACAACGTTTATTTGTTCATTCACGACCATAACAACCAAACATAATAATTATTAAATGGTGCACTTTATGTATAAGTGTACCGCATTATATATTATAAATTAAGTAAAACAAAACAAATAATGTCCACCACGTTAGATCAGCTGTTACTGGCTTGCGATGTCACTAGGTCAACAACTTTATAAATCAAAACAATGGTCTGCGTTCTCAGTCCTGCATACAGTTATCACTGTCCGATTACTCACCGACCGTCAACATAACTCGTCATGTCGTAGCGAGCGAGTCTTGCGTATGATACACAGATCAATAAGGTTCCAAATATTCAACAATGTTATCATTACGAATACCAAATAGTTTAAAGATTATTAAATATGTTCTATTTATCAGAGTTCTTTTGTCTGATCGAATAAATATAATGTTCTTTAATTACTGAATAATTAGCCTGTTATAATTAGCCGCAAAATATTCGTGCCTGTTCCTAGTCGGTGTTCAATATAGAAATAAATAAATAAATAAATAAATAAATATGGTAAAACTTGACAATTGACTCATGTATTTACTCCTTTTTCAAAACCAAATATGCGTTGCTAATCAAAAGTCTTAATGGAAAGTATTAATTTCTTTTATCATTTTAATGAATATTGTTATTCATTGTAAAGGCCGTTAAATGTTTGTGGAAGTATTTTTGAAGAAGGGAGTAAAAACAAGAATCAGCTTTAAGTTAAGTTTTTTCATAATTACATCAATGGTTTGTGTTTGTACTCATCCTCCGGGTCCTGCAACGCGTCAACAATGGTTCCAGTGGGGTACGGGTTGATGGGTGGTGGTGATGTAGGCGATCTCGTAACGATGTCTTCGAGTTTCGTTGGTGAGGGGGAGGGGGAGGGGGGGGGGGGGCTTGATGCAAACGTATGAAGAGATGATTGGCGATGACGATGGATCATACTGTTACACTTAGATTACACTGATTATACTGATCACACTATTACACACTTGATTGCACTGATTATACTGATCACACTGTTACACTTAGATTACACTGATCATACTGATCACACTATTATACACTTGATTACACTGATTATACTGATCACACTGTTACACATTTGATTACACTGATTATACTGATCACACTATTATACACTTGATTGCACTGATTATACTGATCACACTGTTACACTTAGATTACACTGATTATACTGATCACACTGTTACACTTAGATTACACTGATTATACTGATCACACTATTATACACTTGATTACACTGATAATACTGATCACACTGTTACACTTAGATTACACTGATAATACTGATCACACTGTTACACTTAGATTACACTGATTATACTGATCACACTATTATACACTTGATTACACTGATAATACTGATCACACTATTATACACTTAGATTACACTGATTATACTGATCACACTATTATACACTTGATTACACTGATAATACTGATCACACTGTTACACTTAGATTACACTGATTATACTGATCACACTATTATACACTTGATTACACTGATAATACTGATCACACTGTTACACTTAGATTACACTGATTATACTGATCACACTATTATACACTTGATTACACTGATTATACTGATCACACTGTTACACATTTGATTACACTGATTATACTGATCACACTATTATACACTTGATTACACTGATAATACTGATCACACTGTTACACTTAGATTACACTGATTATA